>JAIPRL010000318.1:54006-156595 GCA_025469235.1 Pemphigus obesinymphae | reverse complement strand
TGAAATCAAGTTAATTTTAATTAAGTTACTTAACGCGTTTCTTTTTTAAAATTAACTTAATAAGTCACTTTTTGGAAAACTCTACATGTTAACTTTATACAAAACTATCCAAATTATGTTAAATTTTATCTAAAGAACAATTCAAAATTAAATGAGATTTTTACTTTTAAGTATAGGAAATTTTACTAATTCTACTATTTAGATATGTATATATTGTTCTTTATACTATATGTATAAATAAGATTACATATTATATTATGAAAACTATAATATTAATGTGATTCGTAGATCTCATTATCTTCGTATTATTATTGTAATATTTAAATGTCATATAATATTGTTATTTTGGGAAATTTCCAATCACGATAAGCCAACATTAAGACGGGTAGGTACACGAAAATATGAGGTAAATTTTAGTAAATTTTCGTTTTATTGGCTCATGCGACATAGGCCAGTTTAGTTTTTGTGTCGAAACTGTTAACTTATAACTAAGTAAAGTTACTATTTTTTTCAAAATTAAATTTTAATTTATAAAGTTAATAAAAACATATAGGTATAAGTACATTTTAAATTGAATTAACTATTGATTTCTTTAAATTAACTTAATGGGTTATAAATATTTGTTATCTTGCACAGCCTTGTGAATATATACCTATAATTTTTGTTTGTTCACGTAAACTTTACCAATGATTTTTATATCGAAATCATATCATACTTGATAAAATATACAAAATATATTAATATATGGTTATAATATGAATGGAATAATATATAACAGTAGATATTTTTTGATATTATGTGATATGGATTTTACTAGTAAAGAAATGTTCGTAAATTGTATGTCATTTTTTTTAAAAACCGTTTTTTAGTTACTAATGTATTATGTATTTTAAATAATCATTATCATAAAATGTTATTATTTCTATGAGAATCCCACTAGGATGTCCATCAATATAAATATAGACTTAAATTTCAGTTGAGTTTTAGTTATATTTAGACGTAAATAGGTACCTATTATTCAATATAAATTAAAAAAATTAATTATATTAAAAGTACCTACCAATAGTTTCAAAAAATTGAATAATTAAAAACTAAATAATATGTAACTTCATTGTTAAACTATATTAAACAAAAATATTCACGTTAAAAAAATAATAAACGCGTTTTTATAGCTTTTAACTGAACACGAAAATATATGGACGGTGCTCGTGTAAAAAGGAATAAGTACATAAACACTACTTTCGGAAAACTAAAATAACTGTCAAAAATATCCAAAAGTTAAAATTGTTTATCAATAATATTTTTACTAATGAACATACAATATTTGTTGTATTTTCATGCTAATCCATGTGGGTTATTAAATTCTACAATAGTTTGCAATAAAATAAAAAATTTTGAAAATGGATTTATTCCGTCCGTATATATATTGTGTATTCGATCGCGTGTAACCCCATTTTGTTTTTCGTGTTTATTATTATTATAATATGTATATTATACTATAATTATTATTCATAGTGATTTGGGATATTGATGGCGTTACATTCAATCGTCCAAAGAAATGTCAAGGATGTGGAGAAAATTTTCCCTAATTCATGGATTTGATTCTAACACATGGAAATACTCAATAATGTTGTCAAATGGTTAGTGGTATTATATTATTTTTTAAATTATTAAAATAAATAATAAATTATTGGATTTCAATATATTTTAGACCATCCCAATCCCACCAAAAAAAGTTGAAAATACGTTACTGTTAATATTAAAGGTTTTAAACTTAAAAATTTACAATTCATTATTTCTAATCTTGTAAAGATGTTAATGAGAAATAAATTGGAAATCCCAGATTTTGTATATTTTTCAAATAAAGAAAACGTAGAATATTTTAAATAGAATATGAAGTTCATTTTAGCATTATAAACATTATTAGGGTAATTTGGATATTTACTTATATTTCATTGTACTATAAGATTTTTTTTATTATATTATTCAAGTAATGTAGTTACTATTAATAAAATAAAACATTTTTGTATACAAATGTGAAAAGACTGTCAATTAAAAAAAAAAAAAAAAACAGAAAATTAGATCGAATTCAGATTGAAGTTTATTATACGGGATGATTCTTTTAACAATATTAATACAACATTCATTATTTAAAAATGTACCTCTATTAAAGAAAATTGTATTTTTACACTTTTTTTAAATGAAATACTTTGAAATTATATTTATGTATCATAATGAATTATAAACTTCTGATTTTTAAGTGATAACTTCTATTTTTAATTTCCGAAATGTATTCAGATATTTTTTTAATTAATTCTATTGCTTAACATTTGTATTTATTTAATTTCGTTTCAACTGTATAATTTCTTAAAATTAGGTATTTATATGAATTAATATAATTTTTTTTTTAAACCAGTTGTTATTTGCAGGTATTAAATATAATAAGCAATATTATTTAACACTATACAATAGGGATGCCATACATCCTGTATTATACAATAATTGCATAAATAATGGTATACACTGTACAAAAAATTGAAAAAATAACATTTAAAATTTATGAACTGCAAATTAAAATTTTTTTATATTACATATTTATATAATGACATAAAATTTACCACACAGAATTGAAGAACGCAGTAAAATTTCTAGACGTTTTACATAGATACAATATTCAATCTTTATGATATAGTTCCTGTTGGCACAGCAAATATGCGTCTTGATCCAATGATATTTTAAACGATGTGGTAATTCTAAAATATAAATATATTTTCAGAGATTATAATATATATTTATATAATTTGTATACTGAATGTTACTGAATATTACAAAATTTTCTGTATCCATTTATAAATTATCTTATGATTATTTTTTGCTAAAAATCGTGACTTGCTAATATTAGATACCTATTATAGTTATAAAAAATACGCGATTAATTAAAAAATTCTATCTTTTTAATTCATGGATTACACGTTTTGTTTTTTTTTTTTTTTTTACAATTTAAAAAATGTCGAAAAACTTTTAAATTTGGGTTAAACCGTATTGTTAACATAATTGTTAGTTTTTAAAATATCGAGAAGTTGCTAATTCTATAATTTTACTTTAGTGAGATTTAATTGTGTAAGATGTTAATAGGCAAGTAGGTAAGTTTATCAGCTGATAGTGCTTTTAAATCTTGTAAATATATGTAGTCAATATAAATTACTTTGTTTAAAATTATGATATGAAATTGTTTAAATTTATATTGGTCTATATTGGAGTATGATACTGATATTTGATCCGTATCTGGCCAAATATCATTAAGATAGAAACGTGTACAAAATAGATTTCTCTCTTATGCCCCAATTATTTCTTTATTTCTTGACATTCTACTTCATTCTCGCCTTAACAATCCTTTACACCAAATGTTCAATAAATAATGATTTATTTAAAAAACATTTATTTATTAAAAGGCGTCTTAAATATTTTTAGTCGTAAATTAATTTAATGTGTAATGTTGTTTCTATCTTATTATAATACTGTAATAATTTTTATTATGCATATCTACTTACAAAGTTACCGATCGGTGTTAATAAAATTAATGTAAAATAAATTTTGTACATCAGGTTATGGAAGAATAATGACGTTGCTGATGAATGGTGAGAAAACGACAATCCGTAATGGAGACAAATGTATCTACCGATTTCACCGACTTTTTTCTGCATGCCATGGAAATAATCAATAAACAATCAAATGGTTTAATGGTTAATCGAAGTTCTTTCAGTATATTGATTGTATAAATTTAGCAGTAGTTAGTTAGTATACAAGGAGTTCAAATTTAATTTATTTACAACACTAGATATTTGTGTTATCACTACACATTTTCTATATACTCTCTACATTATCTTATGTATTAAAAACTATATTTAGTTTAATAATTATATCATTAAAAGTCACTCAGTGTTTTCCATAGGTCACAACACTCATTTTGGTATAGTAAGTACTTACAACTTATCATTTATATAATATAAGTATATTATGTAATATACATTACATATATATGTACTACTATTATCATACTATTATATTAATAACATTAATAAGTATTTGTCATACTATTATATTAATGCCACGTTCACACGGTGAAAGTAGTGCATGAGAGTAGCTGTCACGACAGTACTCTCCCAAATCATTTACTTATAATATGTAGGGTGTGATAGGCACTATCACACTATCATGAAAATGTGTTAGTGTGAGAGTGACTATCATGCTTTATATATCATACATATATGATTTTTGGAGAGTACCATCGTGTAAGCTACTCACATGCGCTACTATCATTGTGTGGGAGCAGCTTAACTTACTGAAACGAACCTTACAATGTGTAGACAATTTCGTTCTACATGTTATCCCAATGAAATTGGTTTTATTGAAAACTCCACATAGTTGCTATATGCAACGTAAACTTTTCAGATTTAAATTTATATTTTTAAGGGGTATTTTGGGTGTTCAAGTTTTCCTGTGTAAAAGTATCGGTGTCTCAAAAATGGTTTTAAGAAATATATTGTTTTAATATTCTAAGATAAGTTGAAAATACTATAGGAAAATATGTGTAATATGTTACATTGTGACACATATATCACCATGTGAGATATGTGACAATGTGACATTAACACATGGGAATACGCGACTTGTATATAATTATTAAAAGAAGGATAAATATAGTTTTAAATATACAAGATGATCCTTAAATTAATAGCATAAATTTGCAAACAGTAAATTAAAATTGAATTTCTTGCAATTATCTTGCATTATAGTCATAGATAGTATAGTCATAGGTAATATAGTCATAGGTAGTATAGTCATAGATAGTATAGTCATAGGTAGTATAGTCAAAAGTATAGGTGCTTTTATCAAAAAAATAATGTATTCATTATTTATAATAAATTTGTTTTGCATCTACCCAAATTGAAAAACCTGCGGGGTCCACACTCTTCCTGTCCAATTTTTTTCAATTAAATACCAATCTTAAAATTACTAAACTAAATTTAATTTCATATTATAGGTATATTATACATAAGTGTATTAGTTACCTATTTTCAATTCTTTCTTTGTTAACTTTAATTGAAATTTCCTTCTCTATAGCCATATAGAGTCACTCCTACACTGATCCTAATGTTTCCCAGTGGGTGAAATATTTATTCATTCTTTTGATATTTGTACTTATACGAATATAAGTATGAATACATTTTTTTTCCATCTATCCAAATTGAAATACCTGTGGCGTCCACACCCATCCTGTCCAAGTTTTTTCAATTAAAATTCAAACTTCAAATTTCTAAATTAAATTTTAATTCAAATTATAGGTATATAATACAAATGTGTATTGTATCTGTGATTTTAATATAAATATAGATTAATTTAATGATATCGTTGTTAATATATACGTTTAATACAATTTTTGGTTATTTAGAAAGTATTTGCTAATTAAACAGTAAATTAACAAAACGTATTATTGATTTAACAATATCTTTTATCAATTGTCTTGGGTAAAATTGTTAAATTGTATATAAATGTATTTGAATAAACAAATATTTTGTAAATTAATTATAAATATTTTGTGTTTCTTTTTTTTTCTTCATAGAACATACAACACGCCCATTTGTTAATCAAAATAGTCAATTTAAACAGAATATATGTTGAATTTAATTACATATTATATTATAATAATAAATCTGTATTAATTTTATAAATTATTTTTATTAAATTATAACATATATTTTGTGAAATTTACTAAATGAATTTGTTATAGTAATCACATTTTTTTGTTAATTTAACAATAAAGCTGTACTTATATTAAAATAATAAAAATTGTATTATTTCAACAAATATTCGTTCGTTTAAATTTGATTATTGCATGTTGTTAATTTTACCAATGATATTTGGTTCAGTGCATCCGTTTTACAGATAAAAAGCGGTAATAATAGTATTCCGGGAAGTTACACGCACTAACAATAATTTATTACTCACACACTCGCACGGCTGTTGGCTAATATGCGTGCGTATTTTAAACTGCCTATACAAAACTCCTTAAAAACTGACCGCTTTCAACAAAAATATAATGTCCTCTTCGTTTCACGTCATTTATAAGGAGTTTTGGATAGGCAATTTTTGAGGTCAATCGGGTTTGTATTGTGCGAGATATAGATCATTGTTTTAAAATATTTAAACGGAAAGTAGGTATTTTCATTCCATTTCTAACTAGTAGTAGCTAACTTTTTTTAAGCCACTAGCGGATTTGTAGCAAAGGGGGGGGGGCAAAAAGTTTCAGATTTGAAAGGGCGTAAAATGACCCCAAAATCGATATTTGAAATTTTAAGGCATCGCAGAGGGGGAGGAAAATAAAAATTTTAAATGTTCTGAATTTTGCAGAAAATTTTTTTTTTTTTTTAAGAAAATTCAGATCTACTTATCGCAATAGTTTAAAGAACATTAATGGGGTGTTTCATATAAATTTCGAGCAGTACCTTGTATGCAAATTTTGGCACAAATTTATATAATATGCCTTTATATAGGTTTTAAATGCGTGTCATTTGTTGGGATTTTTATATATAAGCAATTCATTAAAAATGAAACATTTCTTGGATTGTGGTAAAAACGTGAGTTTTTAATTTTTCCGATAAATTAATATATTTGATAAACTATTTAAAAAAATATCCTAAATCGATTGTAATACATTAAAGAACAGTCGAGTAGTTCGTTAATTTTGGGTGATGCCTTATAAGTTAATAGTATACAAATTCTGATGTAAAAATTTTAATATTCATACAGGATTCAAAAACGTTTGGGTCCTGTAGATTTTTTAACTGATTTACAGACGACTTTCTCAATGTTGTTTACGAATTTCAGATCATTAACTGTAAACTAATATATTATATAATTATGTAAAAAGAGCTTAAAATTTAATTAAACATTTTTAGAATTACGACTATAATTTCAATTACAATTATAGGACGATCGTGAATGGAACTATGGGAGGTAAGTGGGAAAATCCAGAATGTTCTGAATTTTTCTGTCAATAAAATATCTGTAGAACGTTTTTACATAATCCGAAGTCGATTTTAATATTTTAATTTAAGTGAAAGTAGACCTCAAACAGTTTGGAGATAAAACGAAGAAGAAAAAGTTAGGTATCTACCTATACTAACTGATCATTTAGATTCTGAGCGGAGCGAGGAAGATAGTTTTTTATAATGTTTTTAATTATTGTCTTTTTTTTTATTCGGGGATCAAAGTTTCGTCGAGAAGACTTGCTTTAAAATTGTATTTGTATTTTGTACCTATTTATTGATTACAAATTTGATCAGGAATATACATGTCATTTTTCGATTTTTTTTATTTTTATTTTTTGTGTGTAATTAAATTTCATAAGTATAGGTACACACTAGCACTTTATATTGCACTATTCATTATAAAGAAATTACATTTATTATTATTATGTACTTGATTATAACAAACGATAATTAATTTTCTAATTTTAAATTTCCAAGTTATTATATTATACGGTACAGTAAAAATATAACCTATTATTAACAGGGCCGTCCCGAAGAAATATTTAAAGGGGGAGGGAGTGCGATTGACACATTAATTTACTGAATTTTACTTTTCTGAAAACATAAATAAATGACAAAAATGGTCATAGTAATTTCAAAGATATTTTTCATTAATTTTCCGACCCATACAAACCTTAATTACCTACTAATTGCTGATTTATTTCCTAAAGGGGTAGGGGGTGTTTAACCACCTCGGGATGGCCCTGATTACTAAAAATAAATAATCTTTCAATTTTGTGTTTGAACAATTTTTAAGATTTTCCCCGGGTGCAATATTCAGTTGCTACGGCTCTAGCTACTTGTGTATAGGTACTAGTACTACTATGAGGCCTGTACTAGGTTAATGTACATACACTTCCCAAAGTTTAACTGATATCACATAATTTTTTGAATGATACATAATCGAAGTTTTTCGAGGACAGGTGACTAAAAATAAGTCATTATTCTTAGTTTAAGGGGAGGGGTTATCCTATCCGACATTCCGACCTATAATATTTCCAGTTGATCGGTCAACATATTTATTATTTATTTTATCAACGATTGTTCTACTATTTGTTCAAAAATTTTCAACTTCTTATTCAGTGCAGTTATTTTGATGATATAATTATATGTAATCCCAATAACAATAATTGTTAGGAGCTGTAGACGCTAGTAAATTAGATAATTATTTATGTCTATTTAGGTACCAGATATCAATAAATGTCTATTTCTATACATTTATTTAATATTCTTAGTTCATATTTTATGGAGCTAAAAAAAAATTCTATAACAAAATCTGAGGCCCTCAAATAATGTACCTCCTGCATTCCTAGTAAATCCGGCGCTAACTATGTATGTCCTATGTTATGTGTAATATATACACTATATATAAGGTATATATCGGGTTATATGTACATATACTTTTAGTAAAATATTGATTTCATTAAGAAAATTTCAATTGTTTATAATTTTTATCATATATATATATTATACAAATAACAATAAATTGACAATATTATAATATACAGAAAGTTCAATAAAAAAAAAAAAAAAAAAAACAAACAGAACACGTATACATTTTCTAATTTTTACATAAATATATAGTCAACGGAAGTAGTCGGTCGAGTTAATGTTTGGCACGTTTTGCCATATTTTGCGATCGTGGTGCATCATGGCTATGACCGGTTCCAGAGAATCCTCGAAATGGGTTTGGTCTGGTGCAAATGAATTGGGTTCTTCGTAGTTATTGAAACCCGAGTCGTTAGACCATCTCTTGTACGTGGGAAACTTTGTGGCGATTTCTAGCGAATCGGGCGTCATGTGCAATGTTCTTAGCGAAACAAATAAACTTGAAAATTATAGTGTTTTATATTATGCAATTAATGATTATTATGTACAAACTTACTCATAAAGTGACGGTTCCAACGAGTCATCGTAGATGACGTTATTGTCGGTGCAGGCGCGATTAACAACTGGCGATAGAGCCGGTGTTACGGTTAACCGACGAAAATGCTCGATGAGTTTTCCGTGCGGAATAGGAACATCATAGATTATTTCTTCACCGTCCTAAAATAACGATAATTCGAATTAAACGCATTTCCGTGTGATGTATTATGTATTATCATTGTTCCCATAGGCTATAAGTGTAAGTTCAGTATAAGTATAAGTTCAGTTCAGTCAAAAGTTATTAACATTTTATTTTTTTAACTTCGAAATAAATAATTTAACTTGGTTAAAAGTTAACATTGTTTCTAATTAACATTGCAAACAAATTAGAAAATACCTTCCAGCTAATAAAATATCTATATTTTTATATTCACACTATAATATTAATATTAAATTATTGTGGATAGTACCCACAATTTCAATATATTTTCTATATTGGATGAACGCAAATAATATATCAGATCAACACGAAAATATTGAAAGTTTTGAAAGAAAACTAAATCGGCCATGTTTCGCATGGGCTAATAAAACGAAAATTTATTGTAATTTACCTCATACCCTCGTGTATCCGTCTTAAGGGGGTTCGAGTCGGTCATTTTCTAAGGAGTATTATATAGGCAATTTGTCGTACATGATAAAATTTTAAATTCAGAATTTAATACAGTTAGAGAGGCCATTGAAGTTAATAAAGCTAATAATAAATTAATAAATACACTCCTTGGGCTTGTATATATATCCGTCTAGGTTAAATATGAATTGTAAGTGTGAAAATAATGAAAATAAGGCCGTATACTAAATCACTTTTTGAATAGAAAGTTGCTTTCACTGTGACAAAATTGTGAGACTTTGGCTCGTCCAATTTTAATTCCGTAAAAAGCATAAGATTCTTTGATATTTTTTCTAGGTTTTAATCAAGGCGTTTTTCGAAATAGAATTTTCGCTTTACATATATGTATACAAGTGAACAATTTTTAAAATATAGAATTTTGTTTAATCATACCGAAATCAAAAATTCATATTTCGAAAAACGCCTCCATTAAAACCTAGAAAAGATATCAAAAAATATTATGCTTTTTATAGAATTAAAATCGGATCAACCAAATTCTCGCAATTTTGTCACAGCAAAAGGTCTAAAAACGAAATTTTGTGTTTGACCGACTCGAACCACCATAACGTTGCGTTTATCTAGTGGGTATAGGTACTTTACCTAATATATAATGAAATGTACCTACATATATTTTTGTATATTATATTCTATATTATAGGTATAGGCAGTTATTTTTCATCGTAATTTCATGAATGGCCAACGGCGTGGCGTGTGCATGTGATGCATCGATATCGGAGATTTACATATCTACACACGTCTTTGGAATTATAAAATGTTATATTTTACTGCACTTAAACACTCTAAACTCTTGTGAATTGGTTATTACGAACAGAGGCGTAACTATCGGGGGGGGGGGAGGGGGGGTATTTTGCACCCAATGTTGCTTCAATCTGCCAAATTGGATTTTCAGTCGGCAAAATTGTTAAGGATCATGCCCAATCTGAAAATCAATAATGGAATGTCATAGATGCTCATTCAAAAAAAAGTTTAATGAGTTGGATAAATTAAACACATTGCCCCCCCCCCTAAATAAAAAAAAATTTTCGCTACGCCCCCGATTACGAACATGTTATCTATCAGCGGAGTCATTTCAGGTTTTATTAGACGGGGGCAAAATTTTTTGACCGACCCCTTTACAAATAAAAGTTTTTTCATTCCTCCCATAGTTTTTTGCCATTTACTTTTTTTCGTGTTGAACACGAGTCAGCTATAGTTGGTCACTAGACACGAGTTCTATTTGTCTGATTTATTTATGTGTATAATGTTTATTTTTAATACGTTAATTTTGATTTTTAACATTTCGTAACAGAGTCGTCAGTCAAAGTCCCCTATATAAAACTAATTAGGTATCTATCTTTTCTTTTTTTTTTTTTCTAATAGCTTCTCTATAAATAACATATAATTATCTAGAGCTATGAATTTAATGTACTATAATATGGTAGGTATCTACTGACTACTATCTTCTTACATATTTTTATTACACAATATACTATACATATTATATTATATGCAGTGGTGTATTGGAGGGTATACGGCGTATAACTAATACGCTATTTTTTATCCGTGGTGTATAGCTTATGAGAAATTGATAGGTGAAATGATAGGTACACGGCCGTATCTACCGTACCCAATTAATATCGATCTCATCTAAAAAGTGTGCATATATACAATATAATATAATATGCATAAAAAAATCACACTTCCAAATTATATAGAAATTACCGAAAAATTATTCTGTTAAATTGTAAGATTGTTTTAAAAAGTTTATAAAAATGTTATGTTATTTTGGATAAGTTTTCATTATGCTTAAGAAAATTATTGGAAACATTTTAAAATGACCTCTTTAAACGAACAACTAGAATTCATTTTCCATCAAATAACCTCTTTATTCTAAAATGCTTATAGGTATAGGTACTCGGCTTCCTTTATCCAAAAAGTTGCTCACAGAAAAAAAACCTAATTTGAAAATTAATAGCTTCATTGCTCTGCTTAGAATATAAAAATGTTATAAAAGAAAGTCTAAAAGTTGTAAGTTTGAAATGTAGATTGAATAATTTTCGAGTGAACCGAAAAAAAACATTTTTTTTGGGGTCCTAAATTGTTTTTAGAATGTCGTATACTCACGAATATTTTTACCAATACATCACTGATTATATGTTATTATGTAATTATGTAATTATGTAATTATAAATTATCGATCAAAATAACATTTAGCATTTAGTCGGCCTGTGCGTCTTAAAACAATAAAATATTCAAACCGAAGCCGAGCTTTTTAATTAAAAACCCGGCCCGGCCTGAAAATGTTTCTATTTTGAAAAATACGGTTCAACCCGAGCCTGATAAATATTTTTCAAGCCCAGTCCGGTCAAAAATACGAACGGTCTTTAGTACCTACTGTTAATATTATTAACCTGCAAGGATCAAACATTTTCGATCCAATCCGAACCAATGATTTTTTTCTGATGCACGGCTTGGCCCGAAAACATATTTAAGCCAAGTCCAGTCCAAAATCAGTATGGACCGAGGCAATTGAGAGCAAGGCCAGCTAGGATAATCCTTACAATACCTTTAAAATATACTTTTATTACAACTTTTTTTTATGGGAAGATAAAATCAGACCGGTCGATTTTCCCGACAATCGGCTCAGTAAGTCATTAAAATTTAGGCGGGAGCAAATGCCCTCTTTGCCATCCCCCAAATCACGCCACTGTTATCTACGTATACATTAGATATTTTACGCTAGTAAAATTGCCTATTCTAAAATGTAAAAATCTCAATAAAAGAAATTTGCCTTCAAATTTGTATTTGTATAGTAGCACCAATATAATATTATGTTTTCTAATCATTTTCAACATTTTTCTTAAAATAACCGAAATTACATGACCATACATATATGCAAGTAATAATATTATGCTATAGTGATTAATTATGTTTATAAATATACAAACAATTTGGAATACTTACTTTTTCGAAAACATAAACACCATCTGTTATTTTGTACTGCCTGTTCTCTTCAAATATAATATTATCTTGTTTATATTTTTGTTTTATGGGCAACGGCGGTGGCTCGTCTTCTACTTCGACCATTCGTTCAGTTCCATATTCAAGTAATAAATCTGAGTCTAATTCACTGGTAAACATTTTCACTTTACGATTGTTGTTCACATATATTATATCGACATTTGTTTCTTGATTAGGAAAGTCTTCAGACCTTGGCTCGATATCTTCGTCATTTTTACCACGACAATCAGGTAACTCTGGAGGATATTGTAAATCTGATTCCTGTATATTTGCCATCGCTTAAAGTAGACAACAACAGTATTTTATTAATATTTTGTGTTTGTAAGCATACATAATATGTACTACATAATACGCGTAATATTATTATACTTATTATAGGTGTATATTTTTAGGAATTACCTACTCGTAACAATTATTTAAATCATATAATATAATTTATAATATAATTTAAAATTTTTAGATTCTTATGGTGAAGCGAGGAAAATATTAGACTTAAGATTATGTATTTTTTTTATATTTGTATACTTACATTTTTCGAATAGAAGGAGTTGAGTAGGATTTTTAGAGTAAAGAGATTTTTCGATTGAAAATTGGTTCATTTTTCAATTTTCTCAGTAATTTTCTTAGTTAATGTAAAATAACTACCTTTTTTAATTGAAATATTTTATAAACGTTGGGGAAATAATATAGTACCTAACAAATAAAGGTATACGACAATAGATAGAAAACAATCGATCGCGCGACAATTGACCGCATGTGACAATATTGGTATAGTACGACAATATTGGTATAGTGTCATAAGAAATTAAAAATTAAAAAACCCAATTAGGTATGTTATTATTGTTTATAATATTTATTATACTTATACATTGAATCTAATTATTTGTCAAATATAAAATTATAATATGCAAATTGGTAAAAAAAAAGAACTATACAAAATTAAATTTGAATAATCGAGTCATATAAAAAAAATTAATAATAGTCATAAAAAAAAATTTAAAAACATATTAAACTAGTAATTGAAAGTTATGCGCAATACCTCGGGAGATGGTCTTCATTTGGCCTATTCTCATAATCTAGATATATTTTATTAAGAGGACCGTCGCACACCTCATTTTTAAAGGGTTCTGTATAGGCAATTTTTTGAAATTTTAAGAAAAATAAAAATCTAACAATCAAAAAATATTTTAATATGGTTTATAAGTAACTAAAAAATAGTCCTGTGTTAGTACTATATTTTATTGTGGTGTAATCACGATATTTGTTTAAAAATACGTTTACGCAAAACTAATAAAATGGCTTTTTAAAGTAATTTTAAAGTTATAACACCTATTTTACAATTTGTAGATGACAATATTTCAGAGATAACCTCATTGAGGTTTTAAAATGTTCTAAATATTAAGCTCGTTATCGAAGGTACAAAATACTATTTTTTTCCATTTTAATTATATTATTTTAATAATATTATAGGTAGGTACTTACCGAATTAAATAAATAGTAAATAGTAAACCTATCTAAATTAGTAATAACTATTTAATAGTATGGATACACACTCTTTTACTTTTTGTCTGCTATGGAAATTGTACTATCAATTGGCAATATATTATGTTAATTATACCTACCTACCTGGATTTAATTGTCATTATATTATCTAGGTAGAATATTTTAACAATTATATTTTTTCCATCTCAAAATAATCATTATTGACGTAGTCTATTGTAATAGACAAATAAATTGAATATTAACGTCAATTATTATCTATTAAATATAATTGCGGTTTATATGTGATAACAAATAATATATTGTATATTAAGTAATTTAAAAGGTATTAAAGTAATAGGTACTTTATATAACAATCATAAACACTATATACCTAAGCATGTGTTTATTTTACGATTAAAATAAAATAAATATTAAATGTACAATAATAATTATGCTGCGATAAAACACGATAATAATAGAAATTGTCAACTATTGTTAAATAAAAAAAAAAAAAAAAATCATTATTGAACTTCAATTGGTAAATATAAAATAATTATTTGTTGTTTCATTCTTGAACTATGCTTGCATGACTCAATGTCGTATGCGATTGAGTAAAATGTTCACTTTTTGCATAAAAATTTAAATATTTAAATTTGCATTTAAGATTAGTGAAATTGTGAACATATTATCTATAATTTTTAAAACTAAAATATTAAAATAACCGATACTAAGTTATTTAAAACAATATATTATAGTTCTTGGCTTGTGGTCTGCCTTCAGAGGTTTGCTGCGACATCTATGCAAGAGGTCCACAAAGATTTCTCCACTTTTACATTATTGTATACTACTCACACAAATTTTTCATTCTATTTTATTATTAAAATTTCACTAAATCATATTTTATCGTAATATTTTGATACTATTTAAAAAAAAAAAAAAAAAATCAAATTTTTATTTCGATAATTTTTACTTAAAAAAAATATATAAATGTATAATTTTAACTTCATATTATTTCGACTATTTCGACATAGACTATTTTTTTTTTTTGAAAATTTTGATGTATACTTGTAAGAATATCAAATATTTATCTAATCTACTATATTATCTATTTATATCTATATATATCTTATATTTTTATCTACCTCTATATTATATAGTTAATCATTATTATTTATAAATGGTTGTAACTTAAACGTTTAAATATAAGGGGCTATATATTATACTTTATAATACATACAAGTAGTTAGTTAAAAATAAAAATAACTTTAAAATCATATAGATAAAAAAAAAAAAGTAGTTAAAAATTAAATTTTTATAAAGATGTAGTGTTGTACTCATATAAATATAATATGTCAGTAATGAAAAAATTGGTAATTTGAAAAATCAAGATCGACAATATGAAATTGAACGAAATAAGGTTATATAGAAAATAAGGTGATGTAATATACCTATATATAGAAAAAATGATCTTATTCGTGAACTAGTTTATATACTTCAAATTAAATTGCCAAGATCTGCTATATTATTTATTGTATTGTTACTACTGCAATTATGTATTTTTCGAGGTGTTATATGAATTATGCAACATCCATGCAATAATATTTCGATAACAATTTTTGTAAAATAATGCAAAAAAATAATATTTGCTCTGAGATGAACCACGACCAACAAGTACTCTTTAGTTTTGGGAAGTTAAATAACAAACGTCTTAAGAGGACGTCGCACACCCTATTTTTAAGGGATTCTGTATAGGAAATTTTTTATATATTTTAAGAAAAATAATCTAACAATCAAAATATTTTAATATAATTTAAAAGTAATTTCTGTGTAGTCCTGTATGAGTACTATTTTTATTGTGGTGTAATCACGATATTTGTTTAAAAATATGTTTACGCAAAACTAATAAAATGGCTTTTTAAAGTAATTTTAAAGTTATAATACTTATTATACAATTTGTAGATGACAATATCTCAGAGATAACCTCATTGAGATTTTTAAATGTTCTAAATATTAAGCTCGTTATCGAAGATCCAAAATACTATTTTTTCCTCTATTTTTAAGACACTGTAACTTTTTTTAAACATTATTTGGAAAAGGTTATCTCCAAAATATTGTTTTCTATCAATTTTATAATTAGTGTTTTAACTCTAAAATTATTTAAAATACCATTTCATTTATTTTGCGTAAACATGTATTTACCGTTGAAAATCTTCAGTGCGATGTCCTCTTAACCGATCTACCTATACGTACTCGGATGCTTGTTCCATGTGAAATTAATGTATCATAAGGTATGTAAATATTGGATATAGATAATCGCATTTAATAACAGCCAGAACGAGCTCTGATCGGTGGCAAGATATGTTGTACACTAAGGTATATAATATACTAAAAGTAACTTTTTTGGGTAGTCCAAAACCGTATTTTGGATTCCTCAAAACTCAAGGGGAATTGGACCTAGCGCATCGCAATTTTGGTTACCCCCTCTTTTGCTTAAAGCCCCTATCCATAAGTGCACATTAGGGAGGAAGGGAGGAACATAGCTCCTTCTGGGAATACTCGGGGACTTTTAGTATTTCATATACCGGAGTGTATAACACACTAACATCAGTTTGAGTCCGATCTGACTATTAAATTTGCAGTAGTAGTTCAAAAATTTCCCCTCCATCGCCATGCCAATTATGTATAGCCTCAATTCCACAAGACCTTCATTGCAGGCAGCCACAAAGTGGACCTAGCTTTTCGTGCTTTTAGCAACCCCATCCCTTTTCCTTAAAGCCCATATCTGTGGGTGTTTATTGGGGATCAGGGGAGAAACATGCCCCCTCCTGGAGAATAACTTTACAATAGACTATTGTTCAAACCGGTAGTTTATAATATAAAAATATAATAATTTATTTAAGTCTGCCCCCATCCCCCACCAGAAATTTGTCTTATGGATGCCCACCTATGCTTTTATATTCTTATGCAGTCACTTTCACCCAAAAGTACGAATGTAAGTAGATCTAAGTAATCAGTTTGTTATTTTCAGCTAATATATGCGTATATGCAAAGTATAACATAAAATTAACGTATATACAACATAATAAAATTATATTTCAGGACAGTACAATTTAAAACATTTCGGGAATATATAAAATATGTTATTTAGTGATTATACATAAAACACATAACCCCGAGATGTTGGACGACATAAAATGTTTAGTGGGCTGAACTTTAATCTCGTAAAAATAGATTTTGGATAACTATCGTATGATTTTTATTTTATATAATTGAATACCAAAATTTGTAAAAAAAAATTTCGCACCCTGTAGTTTATATAATATATACTTACGGTTCGAATATTTTTCTTCGATATAATCGTAGTCGTCGGAATCAGAATCTTCACTGCAACGTCTCTGGAAAAATGACACAGATCTACTCATCCTCCTTTTGGACACAATAATATTCTCCACGCATTTCTTGGACATGCGCTTCACAATCTTACAGGGCACGAGTTCTCGACAGCTTTGTGACTTGATGGGTTCGGTTGGAGCACAATTTTTTTCCTGTGGCTTAAAGTAAATGCTTTCGTATGACAAACTTCTCGAGCGACAGGACTCCTTATCACTGATAACGGTAGGAGAAACTGCAGTTATGGTATCGGTGCGGACAAGCCCGTGCATTTCCCGATAGAAACTTATCCGATTATCGGATTCGGATTTCCGCAAAGCCGACGGTTTCTTGTCTGTCACGATGGGAAAACCGTTCTTTTTGCCCCGTTCCGGGAATATTTCGTCAAAAGTCGATTCTTTCGGTGATCTACCATACCGCAAATGATTTTCGTTTATAACACTGTTGTTGGTCTCCTGCACGTATATTCGGTTGGACTGCAGCCGGCTGCAGTGCATTTCCATAATAATGGATGATTTTCGGTCTCTGGGCCTGATAAAAGTTTGATTGTTATTTCTAGCATCCCGCAAAGCGATAAACCATTCGTCTTGTTCTGATTTAGATTTTGTTCTCTACAAAAAAAAAAAAAAAAAATAGGTATAAAATTAATGAGTTTTGCGCCCATATTTATATTAATTATAATAATTTCTAGAAGATATATAAATAAAATAACAGTAATTTTACACACTGCGCACTGAGTATTGTAACATAGTAACATAGTTGCATTAAACGTATAAGCATCTACCAAAGCTGAATGAACTCAATTTTACGCTTGAACTTCATATTAACCTTCATGAAATTTACCTTGTGCGTTTACCAATATTTTATTATCATTTCGCTATAATATTTGTACCTTCCGTTAAACTGCGAGATGCGAGTAACAGGTTTTAAAGTATATATAATTAGATTAATATTTATATCAAACAAATTTAGATTACATTAATAAATATTAAAGTCCCTAATTTTCAATGTTGTAAAAATCATATATATATATAGGAAAGTACATTAAAATATTATCATCTGATAATAACATAATTGTTGAAATAACTAGGAAGTACAAATTATTTAAAATTGTTATTATCTAATATTATATATTCTTATCGTAAAAATATTTATAGTTAAAAAAAACATAAATTTTGAATTCTAAGCGAAGCGAGGAATGTAATTTTATTATGGTTTATAATGATGTGTTTTTTTAATATCTGTATCTAAAAATTCTATTAGAATGAGTGCTCCGATTATTACATGCGCAGCTCCACTTTCCGGTAGAAAATTGCATCTATTTGTTACTTTAAAGCACTCATTTTCTGATTTTTAAAAAATTTTTTCGATAAACGTGTTTAAAAAAAATAAAAAAAAAACGGTAAAAGCACAATTTTGTTCTATGGTAAAATTTGTTTTAATCGACCATAAATCGAATATGGTTTTTTCCTTGTAATTTTGTAAATAATGGTCGTAAAGTCTTGAAATTTCTAACATTTACCCCCAATTTTGGGATATTTTTAGCAATTCTTAACTTTAATTTTTTCATCATAAAAGGGTTAATTTTAGGTTTTAAAATTAGGACCTTAAATTTTAATACAATGTTAAAAATATATCATTCTAGCTATATTCAAAAAATTTCAAAAATCTGTACAAATACATTTTTTTAAAGAGCTATTTAAATTTTTTATAATAGGTACTCATTTAAATTTTTAGACAACAATCTATGCATATTATTTGACCATGAAAATTTGTTCGAATATCGGAGAAAATTTTACCAAAAATGTATATGAGTACAAAATTAACGTGAAATTTTTTAAAAGTATTTTCCTCAATTTTGGCTATATTTATAGCAATCTTTAACTTTGAAGTTTTTTCGTCATAAAATAATTAATTTTAGTCATTACTGACAGTAATATTCGATCATGTTGTATACACTGAAGCTTCACTCAGAATCGTTTTATCGAAAGATTTACTTTCAAATTCAATATATCCACCACTAGCATCCTATTCAATAAGCGAAATGCTTTCATCCTCTACTTACTGGATTTTTTTTTTGTATACCTTACTAGGTACATATTTAATTAATTTTATAAGAAAAATAGCAAAATCTCAATAGCTAGTATATTTATATATATAACTTATAAGATAAGAATTAAAATCTGTTTTTAAAGTTAAAATCAGTCCAACACAATATTCATAATTTTGTTTAGCTTTTTGGTCGTTATATAAGTACGTATTTTATTTTTATCAATTGCAGTCGCCTTAAATTAAACTATATCGTTTAAGTATACGATCATGGATTAAAGTATATTCTTTCTGTTTAATTTGTTATCTGATGACAATTAATTGTACTTCAATTATTGTTAGGTACCTTCCACAGTATAAAAAAAATATAAAAACATGACTTTTATGTTAGTACATTGAACAAACCCAGACATATATTTGAGCGAATATTTTTTTACTGATGAAATTATGTTGTAATTAAAATATATATTGGTAATGATTCGTGATTATCAACTATTTTCATACGAAATTGAAGTACATAATATTATATTCGTGTAAATTTGTTTTTTTCAACCGGTAAATTGTAGGAATATAAAAATACTTTTTAGACAAAAATTAATATTAATATAGAATTATTAGGTAATACTATAATTTTATACTTTTGATTAAAATGTAGAACGAAAACATGTAAAATTGACGATTAGATATTACTATAAAATGTTTGAATTTCAATCATATAAAAATTCATGTACTTATATAGTAGGTATATATATTTTATAAACACATTTTTTTGTCATATCGCACTTTATAAATCGTATAATATTACTATTTAACAATTTTGTCTACAAATGAATGCTATACGAGTATATATTAAGTGTGAAATTCATCATATCTGTAGTCGATGAGATTCAAAATAAGTTTACCCATATAGAGGGATGGCAGATTTGGGTTATTTTTAACTTACGACTGACATGAACATTTACACGAATTTATCACTTGAAATCCTCGTAAAATAATTTAACGAATAAAGCTTGTAAAGTATCAAATAGGTATACATAATACATATTATATTGTTTATTATATTATGTATGCAGTAAACTATTAGTTTAACGGTGTCTTAATTATAGCGTAATATTCAAGTAGTCATATAAACAAATTATTAAACGCATTTTACAATGTTTTTTTTCAATTTAAAAGAATACACAAATCTGTGGGATTTAAGTACTCATCTTTTACTTTAGTTGGTATAATTTTAGACTTCTAAATATGTCTAAAACTATATAATACATGCGTAAAAATATTCAAGACGTATTTCGTCCAAACTGTTTTAATTCGGATCTGCAAGATATTATTAAGGTTATTCATATTATACGTTTAAAATGTTTAATTAATTAAATATATCATTTTTATAATATTTCACCGTTGAAGTTTCTAAAAGCATTTATATATTTTTTGAGGATGCAATTTCTTGACACAGTAATAGTGGATGAAAAAGGTGTCAATGATGACGAAAAGCAAGGGGATAGCGTTTTCCCGTATTCGACCACACGTTCGTTGTTACATCTAAATATTAAGATATTATATATGGGACATTTGTGTACTCACGAAGATTATGATTTGAGATCTAGTGACGATCTGTAGCTGACACGGACCTCGCGGTGTTATGGACAATACGAGACCCATATTCACGGAACCTCTGCAGGGCGATAGATGATGAGAGTATTCTAATTGAGTTTTAAAGTACAATAATAGTTTTCCTTCGAGTACACACCATCTTTTTTTCCAACGGCGTACTCCAACTACTCTCTATATAAATATACGTATAAAAACAATAGGTATTTATATAAGCGTGCGTATACAAATATAAAGTAAAAGTGTAAATTCAGGGCCGTCCCGAAAAAAGATTTTTTTTTTTTTGGGGGGGAGGGGGTGAAAATTAAAAAAAAAATTATATTATAATACTTCTCTCAAAACATAAAATAAGCAAAAAAAGAAGGGCACCGACTTTTTTTACTATTTGCCGGCTGAACTTAAATATTTGCCAACTGAACTTAATTTTGCCGACTGCTTTCCGAAATGTGGGGGGATGAGACATCCCTCCCCCTCACGATTCCCGTCG
The DNA here is from genome assembly GCA_025469235.1 of Pemphigus obesinymphae. Taxonomy (NCBI): domain Eukaryota; kingdom Metazoa; phylum Arthropoda; class Insecta; order Hemiptera; family Aphididae; genus Pemphigus; species Pemphigus obesinymphae. The sequence continues at coordinate 134,931 of JAIPRL010000318.1, read as the reverse complement.
GGACGGCCTTGAGTGTAATAGAATAATAAAATTATATTTTTAGCATAGATTATTCGAATGAGTCATAATATATGATGTAAAACCGATGATGATTTAATCGATTTGTTGTGGCAAATTTGTACCACCACAATATTATAATGTACATGGCGGTGATAACGACTTGTATATGAAATGTGCATATTACTAACCATTCTACCCTTTTTTTCCAAATAACCGGCCATTTTAATTATCACTTGTTTCTCTGGCTTTTTATCTATGTCCGGTAACATATCTACAAAACAAAATAATATATTATATGATTAATATTCATTTCTATCAGCATGAAGCGTTTTTATAATATAATATAATATATATTACACATAATACATCTACTAAACATATAGATGATGTGTAAATTTAATTTTTTTTTTTTACAGAATATATTGTAATATTTAATTCTGTATACATTTTAACCACGTATTATCTACTATATACCAGATACCTACATAATAGTGTATATTATATAGAATGCATTAATGTGTATTGATGATTAAATAATACGAGCGAAAATATAATGGAATAACATGTCAGACGCATAAAACCCGAAATTGGCGTCTCTTTATTGAAAACTGCACCCGTGAATGCACACGATCAGTCAAAATCCTAATCCTTTTTTCGCATTTTATAGTATAACGTTTCGATCAAACTCCATATATAATATTAACATTTATTTATTAACATGCCGAATGGCAAAAAGTATAAGGTTTGAGAAGATGTTTAAATATGAGTATCTATAGGTATTTAAGGTTTAATTAATAGAATATATTTGTATACTATTGTTTCAAAATAAATATTATACGAAACGATAAAAACGTATTAGTGATAATAAATAAGTCTTTTAAGCTCTTGACACCGTTATTACTTGGTGCAGTTTTAGTACCTATATAGGAAACGTTAATTTAAAAATCGCCCTACCACATATTATTATTATTATTATTCGCGTCCATACACCGTAGATGAACATTTAATCGCGTTTTAATGGTTAACGAGGATCTGTCAGTACACATCAACGAAAAAATGATTACCGGAATAAAAAAAAAAAAAAAAAAAAAGTCACTTATACCTATACTATTTTACTTCATTCTTAACAATAATTGTATTTTCAATCGATGTAATTGTGCCGAGGAATAAAACATAATTGAACAGTTAAAAATCCTGTCTACATAGGTATACCGAGGAATAATTAAACGATTTTGAATACATTATTATATATAATTTAGAATTTCTCTTGAGCATTAAATGCATATTCCTATATACGCATTATATACTTCATATTTTATATGCTATCCATTTTCTTTTCAGGCTTCAATTAATTACGGTCTGTTTAACACTTCGGTATAATGTGTATATGCTTACCTTGTTTATATTATATATTATACTATATGTTCCTATTATGATATATGTTAAGCATCAGGTATTTTTCACAGTTCAACTTACCGTACATTATAGAGAAGTGTTTCCCTGAAAAATACATACTTTTCTTTCAATATATATAGGTGTATCCTATATACTATTATTATTTATCTATAGGTACAGTAAATATATGGTAACCCTGCCCTTTTATTGAAACCATTTTAACGGATATTTTGTCCCTTTAAAATGTCTTCTAAATATACGGGTGTATAATAGGTACTATATATATTAATAGTCTAAATATCCAGATCGGCCACCCCGATATTTTAATTTCTGTATCCATTTCCCCCCACCCTTTGAAGTACGCATTGTGACAAACTACAGCATGTTATTATTATGACTTTAATTTCAAAATTACCAGCAAAACCCAAGAAAAATGAGAATATTTTTTCATTATACTATTTTTATTTCCACCTTTGAATTGGTTGCAATTTTTTTTTTGAATTGTTACTGTTTCCAGAACATAACGTAATATGTGATCCTCAAGTGTGTATACTAATATATACTTAATCGTATACAATATTCACTTATTATTACTACAATGAAGGCAACTCGGGCAGTGCAATATTCAGATAGTTCAAATGTTCGAAAAATCATGGTTATATGATATGAAAATGTTGAGAAAATAATTCTCGATCGATGAGTGTAACAAGCAAATATGTCCAATGAATTTTGTTGAAGATATAAACAAAAAAAAATTTTCAATTTCTGTTCAATGCAATTACCAAATACGTCTAGACGCATCTTATATTCTTACACCAAACCATAATCCATATGGTATAGTTAATAGTTATTACTTTTTTATCCGTGCAATAATGATATTTATCCATTTGTCTATAGAATTATTAAATATCAAATTAATCTCTTATTACATTAAAAAATAAATTGAAATAATTTGTTTTTATTTTTAAAATACGATTTTGGATTATGGATTTCTTATATATTTATTTTTATTTTTAATAAACTAAGTTGTTTTTAATTGTATATATTTTAAAATATTGTTATAAATGTCAAGTAGACATATTTAATATTCAGATATAATATTCATTAATCATTTTATAACATAATACTTATTGGGTGCAAAAACCAAATGCGTTTTGGACGTACTTTGTTATTGCATCAAATAAAAATGAATAATTAAGCATTATAGACAATACAGTAAATATATAAGGGTAAATATTATGTTTATTATAATGAGTAATTAAAATTTTCTACTTAAATATATTATATTAAATATATTGTACATCAACTAATAAAATAATACCTTAACAGTCGACCTTTTTTAAATTTATATCCTATATACAAAAAGAATAAATAATGTTTTGTGTCTCCTGAAAAATTGTAAATTTGGATATACCTATCTTTTTCTTGCACTGTAGTGCGTTCAATTAACTGTTATATTCATAGTAGGTATAATCGAAAAATCAACAAAAAACTATTTACTCATTTTCCTACGCGAACATTTATTCTTCTGAATTTACTTCCTTTTATGGTGACGGAATTTTTCATACTACGGAATTTTACTTAAACTTGCTCAGGAGAACAAAAAAATAAGTATAATGACAATTTAGCATCGATCGGTTGAACCGTTGGGATTTCTATTCTGTATATATAAAAAACGAACAAATATACTTTGACTCATGAGTTATTATTTACTTATTGTTAGGCACCTTTTCTCAAAGTTTTAAAATACCTTACAATAAATAAATAAATTTAAATGGAAATAAATTTTCCAGCGACTAGGTAATCAAAATGTTTTTCGCATTATTATTTATGAAAACAATTATACTTTTAAACATAATACTCGATATCTGAGAATTTACTTTTTTTTTTTACCGACGGTGGGGTTATAGATTGTAATCCTTTCGGTTAAAAAAAATACAGGAAATTAATTTGTTATACGTATATTTAATATTTATCCTCCCGCATTTAATAAAGCGTTTACGACCAGTAATTTATATAGGTACTATATAAACTGCAGTCTGTAAATTGATCCTAATAAAATACACGCGGGAAATTCACCATGACATTCGATAAATGCTGCACATTTCTTGATTATTATATTATTATTATTATTATTACAATATTACCTATATGCAACTTTTTAACAACATAAAATATAATATTTTCATTGTTAATTAAATCTAATCGTCCGATTGAAATATTAAAAAGGTAATCGATAATATGCCAATAGTAGTAGCTATATAATATAAGTACTTATGTATAAATAACAATGTGCTTACAAAATGCCAAATATGTGACTTTCTCAGCTAGTATATAGGTATGCATATACCTATATAGGAATAAAAATTGTAGTCCATAGTTCCAGTATGTATATAATAGTACCTATACATTGTATTGCATTAAACACTTTCTATATACCTACCTAATTAAAATGACCAGTATATGTGCAAAACGAGAGATAAAGAAATTTTCTCGTGAGTCCTGTTCTGTACAATACTAAATATTTTATGTTCATACATGGTCAACAATTAAATTCAATGATATATAATGAAATATTAAACGCGTGTAAACATGTATGACATTCAGGTTAGTATAAAATAGACCTTATGGACGTAATGAAGTAAATAATCTGCAGATTACTATTATAATAGATATCTGAAAACGATTTTTGGCATATATTTATTGTATTACGTGTCGCGTAGATATCCTATATAATATACTCGAAATTTGATTATTATTATCGTTTAGATGGGAAGAAATTTGATGGGTACTTCACGGTTTGCAGTAGTATTAAATAATTTCGTTTTATTGCCGTTTTATAACTAACTTTCAATTCTGTTTAAACTTTTACACATATAGGAAGACGTTAACAATTTAACGAGTCTTCGATAAAAACGATAAAAGTATTGTTCTTTATTACTACAATGCGTACAACTATAATTTGTGGAAATATAAAGTCACGATTATTCTTTAAGGAGAGAGAAACACCTCAAGCGAAACATTTTATTTTTGCCCATAGTTTATTGCTACTAATCACTTTACTACGATCTAGTCGCATCATTCTCGTGAATCATTTGCGAGATGTTTTATACTATATGAGATTTAAAAATTATTGTAATGAACAATATAATGATTACGATTGATAAGAGCCTATTGCAGAAATGCATAATATACTACAGGATAGGAAAAAAATCCTCACATTTAATGGCAAAATTATAAACAATGAACAGGAAGGGCAAAACTATATATTGATTGGCTTCGGATAGAGCATAATGATATGATATATGATATATTATATAGAAATTTGTGTAGAAAACATGTATGTATTGTCGAACAAATTTAACCAAATTTCCTGTGTCAATCAATAATATATAGGGCAATAGTCAAAAATAATAATACCGTTGTCAAATATTATTGTACTTTTATCCTGGTTAAAAATTAAAAATAAATGTAACATAATATTTAGATTATAGATATTAGTATTGAGTGTTGATTATATATTGTAGGTTATTATATAAATCGTATAAATAATAGCAAGTTTGTTGTCGAAGTTTTTATTACTAAGTTTTCCTGTTATATATTTATTATTCGCTTTCTATATTACGATAAATCATTCTCTAATATAGGTTATCAATATGAAAATATATGAAAGATATTACGAATGGATAATATAACTCAATAGAGTCCTTAACATTAAGTTTTTACTAATAATATGATATGTTTTTTTTAATTGTATATATATATATTTTTATGAATAATTATTTTAGTTAACTTCCTAGTTCAGTATTATTATCATTCGATTCAAAATATTTAAATCAATTGTATTGATATACGAAACTACGAATTAATCTTAATAAAATAAATTTTGGTTTGACTGTTCTTACTACAAATTACAAATATAGGTACTTACTCGACGACGATCTAAAATATATGCATAAAGAAGAGTGTGTACATTCTATAAATTCTCTAGTTCAGACCTATTGATTATATACTATCTACTTAAAATTCAATTAAAAAAAAAAATTCCCATTATTATATAATATGTTCAAATGAAATGGAACGTTTAATCTATAATAGATAATAACTGTTTCCTGAAAGAATCCTGAGAATCAAATATATATGATATCTCGCTATTCGTATTTGATAAAAAAATCTGTTGTTATTGCATTTAAATATTAATATTATATTATATTACACTTTTCAGCATATTTCTTGTATCATATAAAATATGCTGATAATACAATAGATATAATATGAAATTACCATATAGGGTGATTTACTAAGCGTAGGTATTCATTTTTATACTTTAATTATTCATTTTTAGATTTTTTGGTACCTACATTAAACTTTTAAATACCTATCTACCTATACTTAAAAATTATGTTTTTAAATACTCTGTTATTTTACGTTACTTAAAGGATGTCCTGCTTTGGTGATATATATTTTTAGAATGAGAACCTTATTTTTTTACTTTATTTTGACCAGAAGTTACTCATTGTTATTCTAATTTTTATATATAGGTACCTATACTAAGAATTAAGGATAATAGTCTCTTTAAATTGTAATTATAGATACACGTATAAAATATATGAGTTTAAAAGCTGATAATGGACTGATAATTTATACATAATTATACGTTACTCAACATAATCAGTAATACCTATTTAGTCTTAGTACTTGTACTCAACCTATTTTTAAAATTTAAAAATGATAATATAAATTAATTAAATTAAAAGACTACCAATTTTGTAGACTTTTTCTGTATAAAGTCAATAACTATGGTGTAGTTTTTTGAGAAGAGAGTTCTAAAATGATGATATAATATTGTAATGTGAACATGAATATTTTTATATAGATAACAACAAAATATAATGAAATACAATTAGTGGACACATTAAAATAGTGCAGGTAATATAAATTATAAAGGCATTAGATAATTATATATTATAATTATCGTATAATACTTAATATAATACCTATGTATATTCAAACAGACACTATATGAAGTTTTTTGTACAATTTGAAATTTAATCATATTCATTAGGTAGGTAATGTTTAAGGTATAATATTTTATGCAGAAATAAAATGGTCGATTCATAGGTACCTAAGTTTAGGAAATAATAATCATTTTATAAATGTCGAACCGAAAAAGAAAATATAGGTAATTTTTATACCAGCTATAATGTTTCGAGAGTTGTTTTAACAATTTGTCCATAGTCATGCGAGTACCTCCTATAGTAGGTACATCATTGTTATTTGAATTACTAGTGCATTCAAAAATATACTGACATGCAATTTGGTTCAATTTAAATTAACATTATATATACAACGCGTGTAATGAGGTATGTAGTATTTTTATGCTTAGAACTCTTTTTTTTTAAAAGAATTTAGTTATATGAATTTTAATTTAATTTTTATATTTCTACTAAATGAATGGATAAATAATATAATTTTATTGTTGAAAATAAATTTGAACACCTGTCCATAAAGAATATGTGCAAGACGCTTTCATTCACGAATATTATTGTAAAATACATATATATTATGAGTGTATTTATAAATATAATATTTAAAAAAAAATATAAGACATATGGATAAGTTAATGAAAACAATTAGGCAACTCAAATAAGTTAAGCCAATTTAATCCAAAATACTTCGGTTAAAAGTTAATATAGTTAACAAAAATACCGGATTTAAACTCGTTAAGTTTAAAGTTAGTAGAAAAAAATATTATATAACTTAACTTGGTTAAAAAGTATGTTGTTTGTATATTCCATTAGGGAAATTAGAACTAGAATCTAAACTTGTTCAATAAAGTGCAATATTTTTGCCCACATTTTACATTTTTTTTTTCATGTTATTTATTAATAATTAAATATTGTATTTTAATTTCGTTTAAAAATATGTATGACGAACTCATTCGCCCCAATGTGTTAACTTAACTGGATGCATAGAATTATGAACATTAATCGTAAAAAGTTATGTTAATACAATGTCAATTTAAACTATAATTAAACTAGTTAGTTATTATGGAAAAATAATTAGCTTTTTGACTAGTTAGTAACCATCTTTGATATATATATATGTAATAAGTATCGAATAAAATGTGTAGAAATAATAAAAAATGAATAACCGAAATTAATTAATTTTAATAAACATATTATATAAGTTCGTATTTACTTACTTGATTTTAATTTAATTTTTTATCCTTAAATCCTTGAATTCTGAATCATCTGTCAATTTAAAAAAGGATCGAAACAGTTACCCGGAGAACAGTATAACAACACATGTAGCACGCACTCCCGCTTGGTTTACTATGAATACTCTTACAGAAACAACACGCATTGATACTGGCGGGTTTCGTACAAATCTGCGCTCTACCGGAACGTAATATCTACTGCAGGATTTTTAGCTTTATTATTCCTTTTTTTTTTTTATGAAAATTGAATCCGAAATGAAATATAATATTTATAATAAATTATTCTCTTAATTTTTATTATTTTTCCAGTATATATTATATACTTATGTTTATTTGTACCTATATACCTACGATCAAGACATATAGTACATATTGTATTGGGTCTTTCTAAACTCCTTCCACACTAGAGAAAATTGATAAAATTTATATGTTTTTCAAATAAAAATATGGCACGTTGACGTGGCTAAAAAATGGTCCTTTTTGATAAGCCACTGAATTATGTAGATACCTTATAATATCATAACTTGATAGCACTGGTTTATAATAGGTACCTATTACATCTATAATATCACTATATATTTATATACCTAATACCCCATACAATTACGCAGGTATATAAATTAGTATATTTTGTGGACTATTATTACACTATAAATTAATTAAGTTATGATTTTAATTTAATATAGTTATATAATTGTATTGCGTAATGTATACAATAGAGATATTTATAATAGTATGTTTAATTATATTCTGAATAAAATTATCCATATTTTACAGTATAGGTAGTGAAATATGAAGATTTACAAAAATCTATTTTTTCAACCATATTATGTGTATTCATTTTTAATGGAATATTATAAGTGAGTATATAAATATTAAACATGCGTATTTGAATATTATTACACATACATATTTCATAATATTATGAGTTTGGTTTTTAAAATGTTCATAGTGATAAATATTCGATACGATACATATTATATATTGTATAAAATATATACAAATTACGTAACCTAAAGTTTTAAAATCATAATAATTTTTTTACTTGCGAACAAAAATATTAATTTTTATAACCGTTAGATTTTTGCCACGAAATGCTCGTTTTGATCATTTTAAATTTACAAAAATTTAAAAGTTGATGAATAACTAGTATCGCATATTGTATTTTATAAACGAATGATATATTTTGAAATAAACAGTGAAAATGGTTTCACTTACCTGCATACGTTTATGAGTAAGCACATTATAATAACATTATTAACTTTAGTTTGGAATATATTATTTTTATTCAGTGTTGTTACTTGTATTACTAATATTTTAAATATATTCATTTTTTAAAGTGTTTTGTATGGTATTGAAATAATAGATATTTTTAAATATTTGCAGTTGGTACTAAAAATATTTGTGTTTAAATATTTCTAAACATTACATTTTTTCCCTCCATAATTTTCGGAAATCTAACTGGTGGAGATTATTTTTGTAAATTTAGAATTGTTCACAATATTCAAATTATGTTTTAAATTATTTAATATTTATTGTATTTCATAATTAATTTTTGTAAAAATAAATGTAAGTATGATTTATAAAGTTAAGAATGTGAAACAACATTATAACGAGGGTTGTATTATAAAAATAAAAATATATTAATTATTTTGTTAATTAAGTATGATGTACTTATTATATAATATATTTTGCTTAATATTTGTTTAAATCATTTTTTTATTATCTACTTAGAGATAATATAATAATACATTATAATATAGCATAACCGAAGGACAGTTTTTATATATTTTGACAAAAATATCGTGAATACACGTTAATAAAAAATTGAACAGACCTAGGACCACTTATAAAATATTTTTTAAATGTTTTAAATTGCCTATAAATAATCTCTTAAAAACTGGGTGTATGACGTTTTATTGGCTACTAGCTTTTAACTTAAGGTTTTTGTGTGAATTTCACTAAACTTATTTCAGTAAATTTTTTTTCTCAACTCATCCATATAATTAAATCTTTAGTTGATAATGTATATTATATTGCACTCATAATTATATGGAGGTAATTAAAAATCTTTTCACTGTTTATTTCAAAAAAATCCATCCTTCGTTTATAAAATCCAATATAGGTACTATCTTTTTCTTTTTTGTAAATTAAAATTAACAAAATGAACATTTCGTGGAAAAAAATCTAACGATTTGAAAAAGAAACATTTTTGTTCACGAGTAAAATGATTATTCTGATTTTAAGTGTTATATATTTGTATATATTATTTGCTGATTAGTATGGTGTTGCAAATTATACAGTTTTACTTTTTAGACATTTAAAATCAATATAGTCAACTTTATTTTCATGTTGATATTCAATATTTAAAGATTTTTAGCGTTTTGTGTTTAAATACTTATTTTGGAAATAATTTTTTACGAAGACTGGGCGTAATATTATTTCGATCTATACTAAAATTTAGATATATATTTGAGGCAGTCAATTAAACAGTCGCACAGCTCGATCTTTTACCTATTTTGCGGAAAAGTATAAAAAGAACAATAAAAATGCACACACACGTTGATTTAGTGTAATTTACCTATGTAGGCACTCGTATTTTGTTTTCAAACCTATAAACATAAATATAAAATGAAAATATATACAAATCGCATCCCATTAAATGGTCTAAAAGTAATTTTTGATGCATATACAAAGTAGAATATTATATTTTTAAAAAAAAGTACTGTAAACAAATTATACTCTTTCCAAATATTATTATATGACGTGTTCTCCCACCGAATGGATTTAAATCATCACATAATAACTAGTTTTATAAATTACTTACGCAGTACCTATGTACTAGGTAAGTATTATACTGATGATTCTACAGGAGTTTTGTGGAATTAGTATATATATATATATATATACCTACTTTTATTTATTTTTTACATCAACTACAGTATTTGATTGGGGTAATTTTATACTATAAAAATAATGTCGAAAGACAGATATTGTGATGTTCATAATCTTACGTTATAGTAGATGACGCAACTAACCTAATAACGTATAGATCACACCATAATATAATGTATAGTCACTATTTTTTATTTTTAAATCTCCCCTTTAAAATTTCATTATTGGGTAGCCTGTCGTGGTTTCGAATTTCAAGTAAGTATATATAGGTAATATCGTATTTTTGTTTACCTAACCGTTATATTTTCGACCGGATTAGAGCAAGAAAATTATTATATTATTGTTCTTTTAGTCCTGATTTTTTATTATTATATTAAATTAATTATTTCAGTTATATCTATATTTTTCAAATTCTTAATTTCCCCTTCAAATCAATAACATACTACATTTTACAGAGGAATAATTATACATTTTTGACATTTTTTTAATTAACAGAACAATTGTAAAAGTAAATTTCTTCTATATAATATCAACTATAATTAAGCTCGTATTTCAGAGGATATTCATTTATTACATTAGCGTATTAGTCATAGTTCGTATTTAGGTAGGTACGTTTAATATTTTATAACATGATTATATTATATTAATTTACATTTATATAATAATATGTACCTATATAGTTTATAAAATCATTATACGTATGTTGTATGTATATAAACTATAAAGATGAACTGTAAATCAAAATTAAAAATATGGCATCATCAATATTCAAGTATTTATTTAAATGAAATGGTTACACCAATACGTTTTTCAGTGGTAAAAACACGTCTACCCAAAAACTATTGAAACAGGTGGTTTTATAGGATTAATATTATTAAAATGCTTATTATAAAATTCATAGAAGACAATATTTTGGAGTGAACATCGTTTTGGATTTTTTTATTTAGTAATTTTAAAAGAAAGCCGGTCATTAGGGAGGTGGAAACACTTTGCAGTTAATATTGGGTAGGATACCGGTAGTGGATATTTTGAACTCGAAAGCAATAACACATAATTTATTTTGATAAAACGGTTCTAAGCAAAGATTCGGTGTATCGTATCGTGTATGTAACATGAGTATTACTATATTATTATACAAAGCTGGGCAAGTTAACGATATTTTTTAACTCGTTAAGTTAAGTTAATTGAAAATAATATGAGCTTAGTTAAGTTAAAAGTTACTCGTATATTTTTATTAACTTTTAAAGTTAAAAGTTAACTTTGAAAAAAAGTAACTTAACTTGGTTAAAAGTTAAAATTTCCTAATTAGGAAAAAAAGTCAATATACCTATATATCGTATAAGGGTAAAAAAGGGTTACACTCAAAAAAACTATTGGGAACTTATTCTGCCTGAAAAAGTGTAAACATGTAAAAATAAAAATACAACACGTCATTTTAAAACCCATGCATAAATAAGAAATCAGAAAAAAATTCCTAGCTGCCAAGATACCTACATTATTGTTTGATTCACACTAATGTAGTATAAAATAAGCGGCACCTATATCACTTCAATATATTATTTTCTATACTGGATAGACATAAATACCAGCCTCCATGTAGTTAAAAAGACCGCGCTCAGTCCAATATTCGTGAACGGCCAACGTCGCGGCGTGTGCATCAATTCTTATGGATTACGTACATGCTATTGTAGGTTCCTACTAAAATTGCGTATAGGTACCAAAAAGTAAAATCCTCATTCAAAAATTTGCATTGTTTTCCGGGCAAAATTTAACTTAATTTAGATACTTTTGTATAAAGTTAACTTGAAGTTAACACGTTCGTATTAATAAAAATGTAACTTATCAAGTTAAAAGTTAATCTGAAAAAAAAGTAACGCGTTAAGTAACTTGATTAAAATTAACTTAACTTTTTAACTTAATTTTAACTTTTAACTCGTTAATGCCCAGTCTTGTTATTATATATATATGGCTAATAAAAAATTTGACGTCAATGTATATATAGTGTTATAGTGAATATTTGGTGTACATTTATAGTTTTTGGCTTTTTAATTTTCTAGTTTATAATAATTTTCGGCCTTTTTAGTAGTTTTATACATTACATATAATCGGTAACCATGACTAGTTTAATTGTTATTTTCTAACTTATAAACAAATTTTCGTGATATTTCCCTTATAAAAGGTAATTTTTCAACACTTTTGAAAACTACTTGGAAAATCAAAAAATGACCTCTATACACCAATAACTAAAATGAATTTCTAGTATAAAATCTTCTATACCAGAAAACTCTTGATTAACTCCTTCCGCTCAAAAAAATATATATATACATAAATAAATTGAAAAAATACATCATTGTACGCTCAGAATTTAAAAATGTTATTAAAGTTTTAAAAAGTTAATTTTTTAAATTATTTTCTTATTAGTAAATTTAAACGGGGTTCACTCAAGAGTATTGTCTTTTGTTGATATTATAACTTAAAAATTAATATACCTATGAATTATTTTTAACAGTCTTTGCGTAAACATGTTTTTTAAACAAATATCGCGATTACATAACAATAAAATGTGGCACTAAAATGAGACTATTTTTAAAATGTATTAAAATATTTTTAAATCGTTTAATTTTTATTTTACTTAAAATTTCTTAAGTATTCCCTATACAGAATTCCTTCAAAAAAATGGGCGTGTGGCGTGTGAAAGTACCTACTTACAGCCCATAAACCAACATTTCTGATATAGCTCTACCATTACAACACCTAATGGAACGAATATCTTCTTAAGGCCAATAGAGTACCTAATAGTATAGACATGAAGTTGAAATTGACTGCATGTATATACACATTATATTTATTATGTATTTCATGTATAAATATGTAGGTACTAGTGTTCTAGTTTAGATTACATACTTACATACATACATAATACTTATTAATTTTGGAGTTATCTCATTTATTTACAAGATCAGCAGGACAAATTGACTACAATTTTAGTGTAAAGTTAAACTTGTTGGGCTGTATGAATATACGCATATTTTAAACTCAATACTCAAATTCCAAAACGTTGAGGGTTTGGCCAAATTTCAAATGCCAAAATCGGGATTATTTTATATTACATATTATAATTTTAGATGTTTTGTTGTATGAGTTCATAAAATATTTTTACTATCATGTTTTGATATTTTTAATGTTTGATTATTTAAAAACTATACCTATAGGTATAATAAATACGAATATACGAATAGTTATTATGATTAGACAATTTTTTAGCCGTTTTGTGTTGTATATATAAGTTTTTTTTTCTATTTTTTCCAGTAGTACTTAATATGCTGGATAAGTTACAGAAAGGTTTATTTGCAATTTTATTTTTGGTTTGTGCTACATTTTGGCTCTGCAATTTTCCTTTTTCGTACTCGTACTATTATACATTTGTATCAATATAAAATATTGAGTCATTTGAAACATTGGACATAGAAATATAAAATTTGTCCAAATTTTTCAATCCCACTGAATCTTCCAAGTATCCTTATTATTTTTTAATACGTAATCTTTAGGAATTTTGGTTAGATGGAAAATGACAAAAATGTATTTTATTATGTAAGTCTCTACCATTAAATAGTCAAATACATTAGTTTTTTTACTGAGAAATGTACCTATTAGTTTTAATATGATGTATTTTTTTCTTAAACCTATATACATTTTTTTCATGTAGAAACCGCAGAAGGAATTGAGCAGGAGTTTTTGAAGTTAAGAGGTCTTCGGATAGAAATTTGGTTCTAGTTGGTACTTTAAAAACGTAATTTTTAAATTTTCCCAGTAGTTTTTTTAAGCGTAAAAGAAAACTATTTTTTATGACAAAAATATTTTATAAATGCAAGGGAACTAAGAAAATAAAAATAAAATTGTCATAGTTCCCTATTTTTTTTTTCAATATTATTATAACGAATTTTTCTCAGAATTCTATCTTGTCTGAGAACCGAACGTGAAGGGTCGACGGACCAACTTACACTATCGGTATTTGGACGACTTTTTTATTTTTATCTTAAAATACAATACACAATTTGCACTAGTGATAGATTATTATTAGATAACTTATAGATATTTTATTAAAGTTTCACTTCAATACATACAATTATGATTGATTAACTGAAAAAATTCAAATTCTTTCAAATTGTACCATTTTTAATTGATAATTGATGATTTAATTTTTCAAAAAAATCTAATATGCAAAGATTATTTAATGATAAATAAATTTATAAATAAACTATATCGCAGACTTCCTGCTGTAGCGTTTTATGCATTATTACAAGAAAATATAATAAAAAGATTGGTATCTAGAAACTTATCCAACACATAATAGGTAAAAAAAATCCTATCATAACAATTAGGTATACCTATACCACATATTTAATCATGTTCATTTCATTTGTAATTTTAATATATTGTGATGTAATTTTTAAGTTTACTCACATTATTTTTATTTAATAGCAAAATAATTTTATACTTAAATGGTAAATTTTTTTTTTGAAACCATTGATAGCAAAAAAATATTAACCTCAAAATTAATAATATTATTATGATGGTAAAAAATAAAACATGATAGTAATAATAAAATATAAACTCGTACGACCAAAATCAAAAATGATCTATATAATATAGGTACATTTAGGTGATCATTCGTGTTTTGGTATTCGTGATTTTGCAAGACCAAAAATACCTATAAAATACTACGTTTTTGAATTCTCCTCAGATTAATGCGCACCCAAGAGTGTCTGCTGGATGTTCCAAAGAGATTTATTATTATAAATTCACATATCTTATCATATCTTATAATTTTGCACATGATCGGTAGCACATAACACCTAAATTACATTATCTTGTCAGTTTTCATTCTATAGATTTAGTAAATCCTCTTATATGATATTCACTATATTATTACATGCATCATCTATATACCGACATACTTACCCAAAAATTCAATGCACGCATGCTAAAAATGATAAAAATACATTATATAAAACATTTAAATGTAAAATTTTAATTGGTACCGGCATTACAAAATATATATATTAGGTATAGAAATATATATAAAAAAAAAAAAAATACAATAATTATACAAGTAGTGTTATATTAGAATTTAGAATATATTATTTGTATCTTGATTGTAATTATAATTATTTTATATTTTAATAACAGTCTTGCATTCACCAGTTAAAGTGAAAAGCCTATTAAAACAAGATCTTAAAATGTATATTTTTGCCTAATATCTAGGCATTTATTTTATCTATGAATATCTTTAAAGATTTTTAGTATATTATTTCAATTATCTTAGGTATTACATAAAAAATATGATTATGACAAAGCTTCGGGAAAATTATCACAGTTGATTTTGAACATATCCATGAAGAAAAAATCTATCATGCACTGTTTTATAGAATATACAATAACAGTTTAAACAAAATACTTTGTTGTAATGTTCGAAATAACTTTGGTTTCCTGAGTAAATCGTGAAAATCGTAAATATTATAATATTTTTACATATACTTATTATGCGTAATTTCGTTGTTAAGAAGATGTCACATCAATAATTTTCAGTTGGTAAAAATATGTTTACAAAATACAAACAATAAAGCATTAATGCAACATAAAAATTATTTTATAGAATTAAATTGTCCATTACAAATTGTATAGAGTTTATAGAGGACAATATTTAGGAGACAACTTAATTAGTATTTTTTTAAAATATTAGTAAAGAAAATAGCTACAGTGTAAAAAAATAATCGTTTTTATGCCTTCGATAATGAATTATAATGGACGATTGTAAAGCCCCGATGAGTTTGTCTCTGAAATGATGTTATCAATAAATTGTATAATATATTATAATATATATATATAATGCAAAATTCTAATATCTTATTACAATTAGAATGCATTTTTTTGCATGTTATGTGCAAATACTAAATATATTTTTTTAAACACGTGTAACTAAATGCGCATACACTAATTCTACCCTTTAATAATGCGCATATCTTAATTTTTTATTTTATTTTTTTGAATAATATACATAAAAACAATATTTTCTAATAATTTTATTTATTGTGACTCATTTTTTAAAATCGCTTTTAATTTTAATAAAATTAAATTTATTCGCTTAATAACATGAACTACTGGAGAAATAAGTAAAAATGAACAGTGTTTTATTTTTAAATATAACGCTTATGCGTCGAATAAAGGTTTTTGGTACTATTTGTACCGAATAAAACTTTTCGACAAATAACTAGGTACTGATAATACAATTGCTTGTTCCTTATCAATGTTATCACTGAAAACTGAAAAGTAAATAACATCAACCAATCACGATTGAGCAAATTTGCATAACTTGTTCTATAGATATATAGTCTATTATTTTTACCACCTAATTTTATTTATCTACTACCTAAATTACCGATTAATTTTAAGGGAATTGGAAGCGGTCATTTATTAAGGGGTTGTATATTAGAGATTATTTGATTTATTTGTGTGTAAAAACGTACAGCATAATAATGATGGCGTGCACATTCGTACTGACAGGCACATGTCAAAAAATACGGTTACCGTATTTGAAACGACACTAAATCCCATTTCCCTATAATCTATTGATGCGATAAAGATTTTGAATACTGATCCGAATTCGTCGTCGAATCTAATTAGAACGACATTCCCACTATTTAAATTTTTTTCCTTTGATTTTTACAAAAATTGAAAATGTGAATTTTTTAAATATCTAAATATATTAACTTAATTTAGGAGGTTTTAAGGAGAAAAAAATTATGAAATTCGTTCTAAAGTAGACTTTACGATAAATTCAGATCAATTTTCAGAATCCTTATCACATCACTAGATCTATGAGTACGTTGGAAATATAAATGATCTAAATTGCTATGCTACTGTTTTGAAAATTAAAATCGAACTAGTTTAACACCATACATTTTTGGAAATACAAAACCCCTTAAGAATTGGGTGAACGACGTCCTCTCAAAATACAATGAGTACATTAAATAATATATTAATATACAATATTATTATTCTGAGATATAGCTAGTATACAAGTTAGAATAATTAAGAAATTATAAGAATTTGAATGTTCAGAATAATTACCTAGTTCGAAATTTCAATACAGCGAAAATATTGGGGTTTCCATTTAAAAAATAATTTTTGGATCATTAACTATATATAAGTAATATAAAAAGACAAAGTAGGCGTTGAAAAATATAGTTTTTAAGTGTCTAAAAAGAAAAAAAAATAATAATAAAAAATACCTTTATGTATGATTAAAAGATAAAAATGGGGTGTGCAGTGTTCATGCTTCACCTTCACACGGTATCTTTAAAAGTATAATTTTTTTTTGGAAGAGGGTGTATTTAAACAGCTCGTGATATTAAACGTGTAGAATATTATTATACTCATACCTCATAAATAGGTATTTTGTTATTTCGATTGCAAAGGAAAATGGCACTGAATACAGAATCGTCTATTGTTATCAATATTATTATTGGTATATTTAAAATTAAAAATTAATTGATTAAAACAATTTTAATACTCTTATAAAAATAAAAATAAATGTAGGTGATTAATCACAATTATTTCGAATATAATAAAAATGTATAGTCCTAAAATGGTGGTTTCGTTCTGGGTAGTCGTTTCTGAATTATACATTTTAATAAACCACAAAATATATAAATAATACATAAAAGCTTATTTCTGATATATTAATGACATTTTTATTTTTATTTAATCTTCAAAGGTACCTACCTACACATAAATAGGCAGAAGTTACTGTTAACAATTTAAATAAAACGAATAAAAAAATTATTAAATCGTTATTAAATTAAAGCTATTTGAAGCATTATAATGAAGTAAAACATAATAGTTTTATTAATATTGTAAATATACAAACATATTATAAAGATTATGATATTTATAGATAATTTTCTAACAGCTGTTTTAATATACTTATCTATGTTACTAGTCGTCGTTTTTATTCGTTTCTTGTTATTAGTATATTTTATGTATTATGTTTATTAATTTTCATATTTTTTTGTATTCGTTTTTTGTTTTTTTATTGGGTGCCTATTCATTTGTAACCTAATGATGACTTACGGTCGAAACTATAGTATTGTTACTACCTATAATAATTTTTTTTTTAATACTCTCGGCGTATATTATTTTTTATAATATAATATATTAATTTTACTTGTATGTACATACATACAAGTTAGTATATATATATATATATATAACATATAGTAACTTATATTATTATTTTTCATAATATATATTTATTTTTATTATTAGATACCTACCACCTACCTACCTACTATTAATATTTATTTGCTTTTTTTATCATTTTTTTAAAAAATTTTTTATGTAAAATAAATTAAAGGGGCATCACGAAATTTCTTAACGGTTTGTTCAAATCGAAAACGGATGTAACGATATAATATATTATTCCATGAAATTATTACGAAATAATAATATATGCACCAGCACCGCACACGGGGGACCACGGACCGTGCATTTGCGCGCCACTTACAAACATGAGGTATTGATTATTTTGCGTCCACGCTCACGGCAGTCATTCTCCGGCTGCCGCCGTCTGCGCGTCCCCACCGAAATGCGTGACACGATTGCATATAGAGCCAGCTGCCGTCTAACAATAATTTTTTCCATCCAGTGTACGGTCTAGTCACATAAAATACACTGTACGTCGAATGTAAATATAAAATATCGTACTTAAATATATTTATCTATTTATCGTACATTAAGGCCTACATTAAGTTTCAATATTCACAACCATTTAAGAAAAAAAAAAAAAAAATAATATATATATTTTTGATAATTTTCTTGTGTGCATTACCAGTGTTGTGTATTTGTGTTCTCATCTTGTTCAAAAGACTAAGACTGTTATTTCATAAGTTTTCTTAAGAAAAAAAAACCGGAAAAATTGTAAAAAAAAAAAATAAACAATATTATGGAACACAACGACTATATAAACGACGGATACACATGTTTCTACTGCCACACATCGTACGAAAAAGGTAATGACAACACGGTTGATTAAATTTTTTGCCTACTAAACGTTAGAAATTATTTGTAGAGTTCAATAACAAATAAATAATAATATCTATATTCTGCGAGTAGACGTGATAAGAATATGTAGTGATAGTGTCTATTAGGTGAAAGTATACATATATGTGTACCTCATACATCGTGAGCTATAAAATATTTCGGAGGGGAGCACGACCGGTGTCCGACGTAGTATGTGTTTACGATAATATGAATGGGCACGTAAAACACAAACATTATGATTCATAAGACGTTATAAAAAAAAAACATACGTTTTACAGTTATAATGTTCGCCAAAAAATCATACATATGTGATTATTATTTTGATGAAAAATGTGAAACCGAATAATATAGGTATATACATTTTTCATAAAATAAAATATTTATTTTACCTATACCTATGGATATTTTAAATAAAAAAATATATACATTTTAGGCCATTTCATTTAAATTGAGTATTTTAACTAAAAATCGAAGTCATTTAAAAGATACCTACTAATTATAGGTAACCATATTTGAATTCGAATTTATCAAAAAGATTATTATTAATTATTCAGTATACCATAATATTACCACAATACCATAGTGTATTCAGAGGATCAACATAATGTAATATTGTGGTTGTATTTTTATTAGAAAAGTTATATAGGTATATTATAGGAATATTTCACGCGTATATAATACTTGTTTTTTTTTTATGCCGTTTGAAGTTATCTTTAAACAGAAATTATTATTACATATTTTCGTTGCTGTACATTCTGATATAGGTCTAGATTTTCTTCATACAGAGACATAACACGTTATTATCATTATATAACCGGTCCCAAAACAGTTTTTGTGGTCCAAAGATATATATGTGTGTATATCATATTTTAGCAACATAGTTTATATAGTATATAGACCTCTATAGCGGTATATAACTACAAAAATACCGAGAAGGGGTGAACGAATGACTGTAAGGTAGTGTTTAAAAAATATATATTTCATAAGGCTTCGTGGTTATAATTGAATCGTCTTACATAATTAACACGACGTGAGTAATACAAGTATATGCAGTGTAAAAATCGTTAAAAAACCCGAAAAACTTGGATAATTGCGGGAGAGTTCAGCTTAATGTGGATAGCTGTAAGTTGTGTTATTATTATTTTGAAATGAATAACCAGAAATATCGAATTATAAAAACGATTCTGAGTGTTCTTTAAATGCTCATAGAGAATTTTTTTTCATCTAGAATTTCGATATACATATATATGCAGTATATAGTGAAACTTTAAAATTTTTGGCCGGGAGTGAAATTTTCAACGAGCCTCCTACAGGCACGTTTATATTACATTATATGTGTAGGTTTAATTGGAGGGGGAAATAAATAATTTATTTTTAAGCTGGATGCAATTGGTTATTTCAAACTTACCTCTATTATACAGAAACAGCTGTAGACTGTAGGTAAATGTAGGCAACTATTAGATTAATAATACCTAATTAAGAATTGTGGACAATTATAAATAATATATTTATATAAAAGTTGTGTGTACATTTATTTTTAAACAAAAATTTGATGTAGGTACCTACAATTAATGGCTTACACGGTTACTAAAATAATAATAATAATAATACATATGATATATGTATATTTTAAAGCAAATTCAAAAAATATATATTAATTAGGTATTTAGGCCCTTCTTATAATTAGGTAAGTCATAGTATTTCTGATATAGGATTAGTAATTAATTAGATAATGTATGATTACTGATTAGATTGACTTTGTATAAAATGTCATGTCATATAGGTACATATAGCCATATATAGGTACCCAAAACTAAATTAAATTATTGGCGAAAATGTCATCAGTGTCTAGAATTTTTTTTATTTTCTATAAATTATATATTGGAAATTGTTTTTCTTAAAAAATGTAGTGTTATAATTTTATAAATGTTTCTGTAATTTTACGATATATTTTTTGAAAACCGAAAGTGTTTTTTAAGTACCTACTAAAAAACCCGAATAATAATAATTCTTTAAAATTAGAGTTTACCTGCCTTATGTAACCATTTAATTTATTTTAAATTTATATTAAATTTTTGTTTTGAAAATACGGTCGCATTATTGTCAGACAGTATTTTGGAGCACTTTTATTATATAAATCTAATGAAAAACTTACAAAAGAACTCATCCTATTGTGACCTACAAACTGTATTTATTATATTATACAAATATTGTACCACAATGATCGGTCATTTATCTGCAAATGATTTTGTCAATTTGAAATGTCTTTGTTAAGATGGGAGGGACGATTTTCCTTCGCAAATAAAATAACATTTTCCCTCCTATGTTTATAGAATTTTTTGGATATGTATGTCTTAAGAGATATTTTTTTCGTTTTTAGTGTTGTTGGGTGTTAGATATTTTATATTTGTTTTAATTTTTAATATAATAAATAATCATGAATATAGTATATATTTTTAGTATATTGCATATAATTTTATTGGTATAAAAATGTTGTGGGTTAAATGAATAGAATATTAAAAAAAAAAAAAAATTATTATTATTTTAATTTTTTAAAAATCTTTAAATAAATTTGAAATGCAATATATAAGTGGTCTCGTAGGTATTAGTATTTTAATTTTAATTTTTTAAGTATTATTATTTTTGTTTTTATGTTTATTTACATATTGAAAATATTACTCTTCTTCGATTTTATCAACATGAATGAATAGTAAAACGATGAAAAATAAACTATGATGAATAACATTATTTTATTTCCTACGTCATCATTTTTCTCTATATATGCGTTTAAACACGTTTGATCATTTGTATACTGAGAAATTCGAAAAATTACATCTTCAAAGTACCAACTAGAACGAATTTTCTATTAAAAAAGTCCTGTACTTCTTAAAGTAGGTATTTATTATAACTAAGATATTACTCATAATATTACTAATATTAGTAATGCGTAGGATAAAAAGTTTGAAAGCATTTGAATGTGCCTACATTATTTTTAATTTAATTTATGAAAACTTAATCGTTATTTTGTTTTATTTTTAATTTATGCAAGTGAAGTGGACCAAATTAATAAATTAAGAATTTGTTTCTTATCTTTCAATAGAATTCTCTCAGATGAATTGCAAATTGTGTAATATTATTTTTGATACATTGAATAGGTAAATTGGTCTAGATTTGGTTTTAGTAAAATTACCATTTTCAACACATTATCATTTGTTATTTATGATAGAACATAAATTAAATATAATATATTTAATTTGTTATATTTCTATTTCTATTTTTATTATAAATGTAGTAGAAATTGAAAAAAAAATCCAGCTTTAAAATTTGGATTTATATCTAATAAATATTATATACCTATAGGCTATAATATAATATTGTTATATTTAACAGCGAAGGAAAAATATATATAAAAAAAAAATCTAATTTATTCAGTCTAGTCAAAATATATACAATCCTAATATTAATTGTAAAGCATTGAAATGGGTTAAGTTTCTGTTATTATTATTTTATTTTATATTCTGAGTAGATCTAGGTTGCTATTAGTTTTAAAATGATGTGTTTTATTTTTGTATGTGTACACGTTTTCGGAAATGAAGAGTTAATTAGGAGTTTTAGGGTAAAGAAGTTTTTGATGGAAAATTACTTCTAGTTAATATTTTAAAGATCTAATTATTTGACTTTCCTAGTAGTAAAGGAAAATTAAAGATTATAACAAAAATTGATTACAAATGGGAACAAATAAATATAGTTATCCATATATATATAATAGTCATTATCCAGGATAACTTCATTGGGGAGGGCATTAACTAGGTAGACCAAGCCACAAAAATACTTAGCTTTATTATTTAAGTACACTTATTTCGTTATGTTTCCATTGACTTCAAAAATGATATCATAGATATTATTTAGGTACCAATGTATTATATACCTATTTATGTCATAACTAAAAGGGCTCAAGGGCTTTTGATAATTAATGATTTATTAAAATTATTATAAAAAAAACCTGTAAAAAAATCAAAATCTAATCACTTTTTTCAAATCGTGGATTACCTACTTCTATATTTATATTATATTATGTAGGTACCTTACCTACCTTTTAATTTTAAATTTAAATGAAAATAAAATAAAGTTTAAAAAATAATCGTTTGCCGTTATTTTTATTTTTGGTACCAACTAGAAATTATTATTTAATAGAACTAGGTAGTTAATATGTTAATATTATAGATTGGGCCATGGGGAAGGGGGAGTTCCTTTGGTCAAAGTAGCCGATTTTTTTTTGTTTAATAATGAATAACAATTGAATAGATATTCAAACTTGGGCAATATTATTTATTTATAATTTATACTTATATTCCACTAAAAAATAATATAGCCATCAAATATTTGAAAAAAAAAACGATTTTTAATCATTTTCTCAGGCATATTAATTTTCAGTTATAATAGGCGTTTTCTTAAAACTAGATAACTATAAAACGACTATAGCTTCGCTCAGAATCGTTTTATCGAAAGAAACGATATGTCATCGTTTCAAAATTTAACACATACACCACCAGTATTATATCCGATGAGTGAAGTGTTTTCATCCCCTTTTCATTGAATTTTTTTTTTATAATATACATACTTACTCGTATAATAATTATTTAATAATTGTATATTGACTCCTTATAATTATGAATTTGTATTTTAATATGGCAGTATGTAGAATGAGTTGCCTATACGTATAGATGGCAAGGGGTATTATTTTTAGTTCGATTTGAAATAATACGCCAATACTATTGATGTATTTGAGTAGACTAAAAAATACAAGGGGGTATGTAGGGAAAAATGTGGTTTACATAAAAAATATAATATATATATAATTTTTTATAAAAAATGTTATAAGGAAGATTTAAATTATTTTGCTGTAAACAGTAAAGTGATGTAGACATCACTTGTTATTTAAAATTTTGGTATTATTTTAGTAACAACTTTTTTAATATTTCATTTCTTTATTTAATTGATTTAAGAGAAAATGGGATACGATTTTAGATAATTTCATAAGTGGAAGCTTATCTGTAACGTTAAAATCAAAAATATTTTAGGTGAAAACTCCATTAAAATTTTAGACCGCATGAAACATAAGATATATGTCAATATGTCATGTTATTATCTTGTTTATAATATATTTTATAAATATATAACTATTTGGGTTTGATCAATAAAATCGTATGTTTGTACAATGAAATAATCTTATTTCAAAAATATTACAAATTGAAAACAAGCAGAACAATTTTGCCGAAAATGGTTTTTTTTGTATTTTTTTTTCATAGCATATACTAACGTACCTGTATATCGACATTATATTATTAGTTTTGTAATCAGATATTGAGTAATTTAACTTGATATTGTTATTAATATTTTTTTCGTGAGCAATAGATATTTTCTATTGCTATATATAAAATACGCCACTGCTCAGCATACTATGAAATATATCTATCATTACCTCCTATGGCCATAACCATCTTCTCCGCAGAATGCTCCGTCTCCTTAATAAATCATAGTAAACCGTTATTTTTACTTGTGTTTATAATCTATTTTTAGAAAATATTTCTATATATAACTTATTTATTATTATTTAAACTATTATTTGTCTAGGCGTGTACCTAATATTAAAATAAATAAATAAATAAATACTCGATATTTATACGTAGAATTTATCACAAGAAATATTCTAATATTAATTAGGTACTTTAAATTCAATTTTAAAAATATTCTTAAGCATTGAAATAGACTGATGTTTAAAAATCTCTTAAAATGTTTAATAAATAATACAAATTTAAAATACATAAAATAGTTAAATGCCTAGTTATTAGTAGGTAGTATAATTAAATAGAACATCTTTACGAATTAAATAAATAATAAAACTATCATTGAAATGTTATTTTATTTTAAATTTGAAGTAAAAATAAATTGCCTAGCCTAATGTATTCAAAAAACGGTTTTGAGTGAAGTTTGGTTTAATCATTGTCCATTGATTATATACATATTTTTTAATTAATGACTTAATAAAATTAACTGTGTATGAAATAGTAGTAAAAACTAATAACATTTTTCTTTGAAACTATAAATAACACGAATAATACTAAATTTTTTTTAAACTTAAGGTATCTTATACAATCGAAATATTTTTTATGCATTATTATTTATCACATTTACAATTTTTTAGTGCAATTTTCTACATTATTTTAAAAAGAATTGTTTTACCTTATACCTGCTTAGAAATATTTGTTCGTATTAAAAAATACAATATAAGAAGTTAAAGTTAATGTGAAATTGAATAGTACTAATTATTAATGAGTACCTAATAATGACATTATTCATTAAAATACCAATTTCCGTTGAAAAATTAATTTCATTTTTAATCATGTTTCCACTTTTATTTGCATATTTAAATTCTTTGTAGCATACTTAAGGATTTTCTGATGCACAAGTGTTATGTATTTTATATTAATGATGTTTTCAGCGCACGAATAGATGAGATTTAATTATTAATAAATTATTATCAAAAGTTTTTGATATTATAATATTGAATTAAAAACATAATGCAACTCATATTTGTCCTTAAAATTCAAGTGGACAGGGGCGGATTGGCGAAAATGTATAGAATTGGCCCTTTTACAAAACAAAAAAAATTATATAATATAGAAAACACTAATATTAACTGGGACTGGATGCTAAATGTATACACCCCAAAAAATTATTTGTAATCAAGGCAACGACGCACACCCTATTTTTAAGGCGTTCTGTATAGGCAATTTTTTAGATATTTTAAGAAAAATAATAATTTAACAATCAAAAAATATTTCAATATAATTTCAAAGTAATTTCTGTGCAGTCTATTCATTATCAAAACTATTTTTTTTATTGTGGTGTAATCACGATATTTGTATAAAAATACGATTATGCAAAACAAATAAAATGCCTTTCTAAAGTAATTTTAAAATTATAGCACCTATTATACAATTTGTAGATGACAATATTTCAGAAATAATCTCATTGGGGTTTTAAAATTTTTTAAATATTAAGCTCGTTATTGAAGCTACAAAATACTATTTTTTCCCATTTTTAAGACACTGTAACTTTTTTTAAACAAATTATTTGGAAAAAAGACGATGAGGTTATCTCCAAACTGTTGTTTTCTATCAATTTTATAATTAGTGTTTTAACTCTAAAATTATTTTAAAATGCCATTTCATTTGTTTTGCGTAAACATGTTTTTACCGTTGAAAATCTTCAGTGCGACGTCCTCTTAAATACTGCTACAAAAGACATAGGTCGTCTATGATCGCATTACATTTTTATCACATTTAAGATAAAATCACGAATCTTAAATCGTGATTTTTATACAAATTTTCGAGCATAAACTCAAAATGTAGAATCGAAAATTGATAAAGACAATTTAAATATGTAAATTAGAGAGGAAAGGTACCTAAATAATAATAAGCGTGTGATGACTTGCGGTCGAAACTAGTTGTTACCTATAATCGTATTTTAAGTACTCTAAGCACATTTTCTTTTATATGTATATAATTTTGATTATATATATTGTTTTTTTTTCATAATATATTTTTTATTAATAAATTATAAGTATTATTGTGGATTTTCTAGCAAAAAAAAATTCTGTTGATCTTTTAAAAAAAAATGTAATATGTGTACCGTATGATCAAACATAGTATGTAAAATGTATATATACAAAATGTAGGGATCGTTACAAAAATGAGAGAAATATCAGTCATTTAATTATCGCAATTACTTAATTATTTGAATTATACGAATTTGAATTTTCGATTTCGAAGATAATTTAAAATTTAATTTTGTAAAAGTGCAATTATATAATATTGAATGTTAAAAAAAAAACGGAAATTTGAACTTACATTTCGTCTAAAAATACGTAATGCTCAAACATTTAAACTGGTACTTAGAGATCAAAAACAATCTGATAGTTTTTAATTTTTTAAGATTTTATCTATTATTATTGTTATTTTTTAAATGTGAGCAAAATTCCTGGGATTTGGAGGACTATAGCCGGGGGCTCAGTCAGACTCTGAGCCGATGTGATTATGACTTACTATATTCATAATTCATAAGAGTTTGGTAACTTAGTTATATGCATATAAATTATAAACAAGTAGTCATTATCAAAAGTAATAAATTGATTTTGCTGATAAAATTAATAATATTTAAAATATAGGTATATATAGTATACGTATACAGAATAAGTTTATCTAACTTATTTTGTAATTTATAATACCAATGATAACATATAGCATATCTTAATAGATTTCCTTATCAGTAAAATATAATAATTTTTTATAATTATAAGTTTTTATATTGTGGATCATTGAAAAGCAATTACCTACCTATAGGCTATAATATAGATATAAATTTATAAATTTCACAGGCACCGGCCCACCGGGAAATTTCCCAGTATCCCGATGGGCCAATTTGCCCCTGCAAGTGGATGTTTTCAAAGTCAACTCGTTAGTCATAATAATAATAATAATAATAATAGTGTATAAAATCGTTTAAAATTTGAAATATACCTATATACCGTGCATAATATTTGAATATTTGATAATTTATATTATATGCCTGTGTTTTAATATTATACTCAGATAAGAGACGGTAAATTTATAAAATATAAAATATCCCAAAAGAGACCGTTGTTAAACTTTACTCTCAACGCTGGTCGCTTATCAGAAAAGTTATCAGTTTAAATAATATTTCAGTATACCGGTATTTGATTATAATAACATATACCTATACCTATTTTATTTTTCATCGGTTTATCGATAGTCATCGTCGTACATTAACAACAACACTATTCTATTCGTATCATATTATCGCCAACAATTTCAGAAAATCCAATATGGCTTTGGGCGTTTTTATTCTAAATCGGTTTTCAGTCGCTGCAGTTGACGTTTTTCATTCCGATGTATAATTTACTGCACGCAGTAGAAATGATTTTCTTCTCATAAAACTGCATACCTATTTATAAATTATTAAATTTTTATTTTCTCCGGTATACTCAGTGTAGTGTTTAAAACAATAATATATTAATTTGTCTATTTTTAAATATTATGGCTACGTTTAAAGAACTAACGGCGGAATGGGCTTTCGTCAACTGCCATTCAAATTGTAACTCTGCAGGTAAAAATGTTTATATTATAACCGATTATTTTTAATATATAACAAGTATAATATGTAACTTTCTACAATTTTATTTCAATTTTTAATTTTCACTGCGTAAGTTTACTAGTATATGTAAGTAGGTAGGTATACGTAAGAATTAGGTAGATACCTATATATTTTATTGTTATACCTAGTGAATGTTTGCAATTTGATAAATTATTACTTATATAATGCGCTTGTAATAATGATTAGAATAAGCGATCGTAGTACCTTATACATTTTACCGGTATAGGCATAGTTATAAAAAATACTTTCAAGAATTATTAAAAATTCTAAATAATTAAAATACTTTTCAAAATAATTAGTTGTTTAAAATACTACACAAATGCTAATTTAGAAAATGTTTATTTGATTACCTATATTATACAATTCTATTCAAATATTTTTAAAGTAGGTATTCGAAAAAATTAAATGCTAAATTTTAATTAGATTTGGTAGGTACCTACCTATTCATTTTCGTAAATAGTCGTTGAAATCATCTGCACTTTTTTCAAAAATAAAACAATTTTGAAAATGTTATTATGTAGGTATGTAGAATTAAAAAATAATAATAATAAGAATTACTAATTAAATTACACACAATATAGATAACTCATATTAGATAGCTCTAATGTTCGATAACTCGAATAATCCCTGCACAGTTTCAGTGATATATTCATATCTAATATGCAGTATTTTAGTTCAATTTCAAATCCGAAATTTTAGATATATTATATTATATACGGTAGAATAAATTTAGCATCAGTTTTTTTGATGAAAATTAAATACATTTTCATAAGGGTAAGAATAAAAATATAAAATGTAATTTTGTTGAATTACTGCGAGATAAAATCGGACAAAAAAATCCTTAAGAGAAGGGGGGGGTCTCACCTATTTTTATTAAATATTAATTTTCCGTGGGTTTTTTTTTTACAAAAATTTTAAGTACCTACCTATTATATATCTATATATGTTTGACGAAATTTGTTTTCATCTGCATAGTTTTAAGAGTTAAAAAATACATATTATAGGTACCTATAGGTGTAAAATGGAAAAAATAAAAACTTTAAAACTAAAAATGTACCTAGTTACCTACCTACTTAAATCATTAAACATTATTGTCTCTAATTGCATGTTTTAGATGTGATACTTTAAATATTATTTTCAATATTGAAATAATTTAGGAGATGGCTTAGATGTTATATATCATATGTACCTAAATTATCCTCTGAATTTATCATTCAGTTATTAATTACATTCGTAAATATAATATATAAGTAGGTATGTAGTATATCTATATTTGCATACTATATTAGCTATAATAATTTCTATATAAAATTCTTTAGGTACTGTAAAATTGCATCTCTTATATCATAAATAATAGTTTAAACAAAAAAAAAAAAAATGTCTAGAAAGTTGTCTTTTAATTACAATAAATCTAGTTCCTGGTGTAATCGACCGATAAACGATCGCAGCTATAGCCTATAGGTATTTATGAATTGTTTGTCTTATTTTTTAATATGATATGAACATATAACATGAGTATTTTACTACAGATGTTATCTGGTTTGATATTTACATTTTAAATTATATTATTGTTCAATATTTTTAATTTATTTACCTACTTACTACTTAGGTACACAGCTATTATAGGTGAATTAATTCTATAATATATATATATACGATACTTACTTAAGTACTAAAATACTAGTATTGAATTAACTTATATATGTATATGATTTTATATATATAAAAAAAAAAAAAAATGTACCTATACCTCTACCTAATTTGTTTGAACCTAATATAAATATTTTAAGAAGTGACGTATTTTTTATGTATTTATTTAAATTATTGGAAGTGTACCTATATGGTTTTTTTAATTCAAACATTTCAAAAAAACTAATTTGATTATTTATGATATAATATTTTACTGTTTAAACAATATTTTATAAGATTTTCGATTAAATGAGTTTAGTATTTACGCTATTTATTATTTTAGTTTAAAAATACACTAGGTACCTCTACCTGTATAAAAATTTTTTAAAAATTTTTTAAATTAATTTTTAGTAGAACTACCCATGTACTTTAATTAAAATTAAATATCCATCGTTGATTTTAATATTCATGATTTTCAATACTCGTCAAATGTGTCAAATATGTTTA
Organism: Pemphigus obesinymphae; assembly: GCA_025469235.1. Lineage (NCBI taxonomy): Eukaryota > Metazoa > Arthropoda > Insecta > Hemiptera > Aphididae > Pemphigus > Pemphigus obesinymphae. Next base: position 103,946 of record JAIPRL010000318.1, on the reverse strand, counting down.
TGTGCTAATGTATTATATTAAATTATAAATTCATTTTTTCGATCAATTCAATATATTACGTATTAAGCATGTAATACCAAAACTATACTACCTATACTTACATAGGTACATAACAAAGATACTCTGTTTGAGAAAAGTTAAAAGTTTAAAAAGAAAATAATATATACCTAATATACGTTATTCCAAAATATATATAAGCTATTATGAAAGTATAAACATAATTTTCTTCGTTTCTACTTACGTTTTGGCGTTTGAATAGTTTATTTATAATACGTGATTTAATTTTTATTATTAGACTAGTATACTTTATTATATAGTCTTTTAACACGTATTATTACCTTCGTTTAGATAAGTTATTAAAAAGTAAACTATACACACAAAAATAAAATCATTTCTTATATCACATTTATTAGGTACTAGATACGTACATCTATTCGATTTTAATGATAGTGTTTCATAATGTTTTTAAAAAATGTTCGTAATTCTTATGTCAGAATCGTAAATTATAATCATTAGAACATATTCTACATTAAAATTTAAACTTATAATGTTATAAAATGTATTCAAACTGTGCTATTTAGAATATTGTGTTTGTTTTCATGTGCATAATAATTATCATAACTTAACATTTTCGATACATAGGTAACCAAAAAAAATATATTCCCGAGTTTGGAATAATAGTCATACTCCAATAATCAGTTCTGCCTATTTATCGCATGAGATTATTATAGTATGTGGTCATTATTTTAAATACGATACATTCTATAGTGTATGCTAAATACTTTGAATAGTCGTATATTATGTTAAAAAAGACAATAGGCCTGATTATACCTACCGAACCAAGTTCCTATAGAAAGTATGACCCTATGTCGGAGAAAGGCATAAGTTACCGACCGTTTGAAACTGTGCTCTGATCTATATCAAATTGCCAGGTTTTTCAATTCAAATCGCCGTGAAAGCAAAATCGAACGGAACACGTAAACAGGACAAAATTTATCTTCTGGTTAGGTAATCGTATTGCAAATTAAAAGGAAACTACAATATTTATTATATATATATATATTATATTCTTGAACATTGATCTGTACGAATTGGAGTTGACGTGCACCGTTATTCTATTCTATTACAAATTATACGTTTAATCTTCACTTAGTGTACTTATACATGGTTAGATATATTTTGTTTTTTGAACTCGGATATGTCGTCGATACTATGATTTCTTTGTTATCGCGTTTTGTAATATTTTGATATTACACTTGCAACTGCAAGGCTCGAATAACGGTGCGGTCTGAAGAATACGCGTGATTAATTATTAATCGAAATATTATTATACGTAAATTAACGAGAGCAAACGTCACCCACCGGGTAAAACGCGCGTACAAAATAACAAAAACCAAACTCTCCGAACTGTACATATTAGGTATACTATATATATACGCACATCCATTGTTATCTCTGGAAGAATAGACACGGGGTCGCGCATCTTTTGGGTCTCTCAACTCACATTTTCGCCTTGGAGAAAAACGAATAGGTTGTGCAGTATATACGCAGGTACGGACGTCTAAAACGTAATATTATTAATCACACATTAGGCAATGTGAAATTTATTTTTATTATTAGGTGAATAGGTACTATTATATTTATTTTACAACACTTGAACGATAAATGTTTTCGGTAGCGTGGGATACACTGCAGTCATTTCGAAAAATTTCTCTTGAATTAAACAAAGAAATATTACTTATTAATAAACGTTTTCGATCCCCGAAGTATTTGTGCGATGGGCGTCCATAAATCAGTAATTATACACAGAAAAAATAAAAGTATTTGCTCGGTCCGGGTTTTATAAAGTAAAATTATATACGTTTAACGTGGTTATCTAACAAAGATTATATGTAAATGCGTATGCAATTCATTCAAAATAACACCAATATGTAAATAAACCGTAATAATTAAAAAGTATTTTTTTCCCATAAAAAATACATTTTACAAATACAATTCACAAATAATTGTACGCATTATAAAGTATACCTATATCTAGTATAAACAATTATTATCAAAGTAAATAAGTATATCTAATTTTAAAAGTATATACTATATACCTATTAATAATATTAATTATTTAACGAACTACAATATATTATATTGTTTCGTATAATGAGTAGCTTATTTTATTGATAAAACTTAAAATATAGATAGGTATATCTATAATATTGTATGTGTGTACTGTGTACAGGGTGATTATTTTTTCGTGCTCGTCTAATATTTTCTGTGAGTATTTATCTTTTTTAAATTTTCGTTTTCTGTAAATATTAAGTCAAACATATAAGACGCCGTTTAAGAAAAGTAGGAAACCTAAACAATACAAATAAAAATATATTGATATAAGTACCTATCTCGAGTTTACAAAAAACAAAAATTGTCAAAAGATAAATACTCACATAGAAAATTAGATATAATAAGATATAATAAGATATAATTGTGACGTTGGTTACATTATTTTTGATTATCCTATCTTGTCTCATAGCAAACTCATCCTTTTTCTCTCTTTTCTCAGCATGGTTATTCTTCTCCTGTTTTTAATCCTTCACTTTATTTTCGAATTTCTACTGTAATTTCTGTCCTTATTTCCTTTATCCTAGTATCTGACTCATCTCTATCGAAATTCTTCGATTAATAAATTGTACTACTTGATCATTTTTATCGAACTATGTTTTTTTTTTTTTTAAATAAAAGCTATTCAAAAATTATTTTTAAGTATATATATTAGTATTATAATTATTATTATTTCACTAGTCCACTGCCATGGATTTCCGGAAAGAGTGATTAGTATGTATGTATATATTGCGATTATTATCAAAAAAAAAAAAAAAAAGATGACCTTTACTCTGGAAAAGTCTGATGTTAAAATATTTATCGTTAATAAATCTGTTAAATTTTCATTTAAAATGATGGAATAGAGGAGGTCACACATATAGTTTATACTAGATAAAGAGTTCTATATAGGAAATTTAAATGCAATTAAAAAAATAAAATGTTGAAATAAATTTCTCTTGTATTAGTGTCCTTTTTATTGTTGGGTAATCATGATATTTATTTTTAAAAAAGTGTGTCTAAAGGAAAAAAATAAAAAGACATTTTAAAGTGATTTTTTTTTTGTAAAATTTGTAGATAATACGATTTCAGAAAAAAAACATAGTCGTTATATCAAGTTGTTAACACTCAGTGCAATATTAAACGTATACGAAGAACAATTTTTTAAAAAAATTTTAAAATAACTGTAATTTTTTGACGTTTAAATTAAAAAAAGACATTGATTATTTGTCTCCCAAATATTGTTATCTTTACATTTTGACTTTTTTAATGGGTGATTTAACTCTAAAATAATTTTGAATGTAAGTATTTTATTATTTGTTTTTGTATGGACATAATTTTACCATTAAAAATGTACTTATATATTAAATATTATTATCTAACATAATAATGTGCTTACAATAATTGTAATTTTTTGATTTAAAATTATTAAAATGAAATTAATTATGCTTTAAAATTATTTGAAATCATTATATTGTTTTTTATAAATACAACAGTATTTTATAAGATTAGGATGTATAGTATTTAGTGTATACTATATAAGATAATATACCTTATAAATTGATTAAATTAAAAGATTAAATCCGAATATTTCATACTTTTAACGAAATACATATTTTGAAATTTGAATATTAAAATATTACAATATTCCGAATGCATTTTTACCAGGGCTTGAAACTGGTTATTTTTCGTTTTATCACTAGTTTTAAAATCCTAAGAATTTTCATTTTCGTTTTCCGTGGTTTTAGTTGTATCATTGGTTTTAAAAGTTTTCTTATCGATTATTACAGGTTATATCTATCGATTTTTGACTAATTGTGGAATTTTCTACTTATTAATACTTTAAAAACATTATAGGTACCCTAATTCCGAAAGTTTAAATTGTATTTCCAACACGATAACATAATATAAAATACATTATGAATAAAACGTTTAAAAATACGACTTTTGTTGTAATAAAAAAAGTTAATAGCTTGAAATTTTTTTAAATGGTTAACAATAGGTAACAAAATATTTCGGTTTAGGTTACAATCAACTTTTATTACCTAATTGATGATGTTTGTTGTAAAAACAGAAGTTATAACCGGGTTTAGCCAGTTTTTCAAGAACCGGTACCAACACTGCTTCTTATACAATTATTTATTCGAGTAAGTGTTCACTGAATACAAAATAAAAGTATATATTTTATGAGTCGAGACTGCGTACAGTAAGTTTGGTACCTACTAAATAAAATTAATTACAGTCGTGACGACAACGAAATAAAGTATCAATTGACCTTAGAGTTTAGGTACTTAATAATATTTTTCCAAAAACACTTAATGACGTTTTCGTAAAACGAAATAGCCTATTGAATTTTCGAAATGATGTTTATATTTTTCTTTTGTTACCCATTTTCCGCATTTTCAATTTCAATGTCAAAATTAAAATACGAAATGAAATGAAATTGTCCGGCACGTATAAGTAATATTTAACGAGTCGATTTATTTACCGGCCGGCTTATATTTTATATACGTATACGTATTTTGTTGGCTTGGCGTAAAAAAAAAAAACGAGTTGTGTATACGAAATAGTATACCGTTTGCCTTGAACAATTTTATAATCGCGTGCGTATGGGCTCGTCGTATGCGGCTAGGTTATCCATGCTAATGTATAATATATGTAGTTGGAATTCAGTCTCGATCGCGATGCAGTGTGGCAAGGGTCGATTTAAAGTACAGTATTATATAGTGTAGACGTTTATTTTTACATATATCGTTCGATCGAATGACGTGATTTTAGTGAACTCTATCGAAATTAGCCTTTTCGTCGTATCCGATTCGTTTTGGAATCTAGAAAACAAAATGACGTTGCCGAAATTCGTTTGTGTTTAAATATAATATTGTTTATTGTATAATAATACTGTGCATTTAGCAGAGTACAATAATATACCGATCGACAGTGTATAATATACGGTAGTAATATAATAATAGACCATCATGCAACGAGTTCGGCACAAGTGTATCAATAAGGAATTCGAAGATTCGTTTTGTGTACTAAACGGTAAGCCATCATGCACAATCAATGAAAAGTTCGCTAGTAAATATACTATTTGGTCGTGACTACTTTTACTTTCGGTTCGACTATTATAATATATAATGCACCTATAGGTTAAGACGAAAAAAAAAAATAAGTGTATGCGTCTAATATATAATAATTTTTTTTTTTATAAAATATCGTTTGCGGCTAAACACGATTCGGAAGTTTCTAACTGGTTCGTTTTGTCTTATGTCAAACTTTAAACGTGGTTTCCATTTATGTTATACCGTTATTTCGGGAATATTATGTTATATATATTATATTATTATTATTATTATAAAAAAATTATGTATATTATTAACTCTTTGTACATATCTATATAAAAATTCAGCACGATAGGAGGTACTCGTGTATAGGTATAGGCGGACTGCGGAGGTAGGTATATCTATTTATTATGGGCCAAAGTATACCTAAAAGGAAAGCATAATTCGTTTTAATATTATATAGGTACTATTATGTCACGAACGCAACTCCGGTATAGAACGAGAATTGATTCAAATACCGACCGTAAAAAATCTGATAAAAACGATCGTGGCAATTTGTATAGAGTAATGCATTATTAATATATGCATCAGATTATTCGATGTTTCTCGTAATATTTTTTATCTAATATACAGTTTATAATTACCTATACTTGCGATAGATAACTATAAATATTTTTTATTTTGTTCTCGTTTATCATCGATGTATCTAACGATGATTTAATAAACGATTTAACCATGTAATACATATGCATATACACGTCATACATATAATCTAATGTGAATCTATATAATGTCCATCATGAATAGTTAAGAATCGAGTTCGAATATAATAGTCGATAACTTTTTTCTGTACCTGTACATTATAATATAGAAATAATAATGACAACTGATATAATATCAGCTATGTATTTCTAAATTAATTCTAATAATTTTCGCAATAATTGTGTATTTTATAAGTGGACATTAACCTTCGGGTTACGTTTAAAACAGTGCCTACTTATAACTGCAGAGGACTTTTTTTTAATGACGTACGCGTACGTAAGTAGGTACCTAATAAAAAATGTGCTCAAAATAACATGAACATTTTGTTATTTTGACCTATAATAGCTGTATGCGTATTGTATAATATATGCATGTATTCATGTCGAGTTTTGTGCATACTGATATCATGTGCAAAATACGTTTGTCACACAATGTTATAATCTTGAATTATTATTATTATTATAAGTTATAATATACCTAAATGTAAAAGTGCCGTAAGATTTTATTTTGCTCAGTTATTATTTACAATACGTGATTTCGTGCCAACTGAATATAAAATTTCATCTTATTGTCGAAAGGTGAAATATGCAATGGAGTTGATAATAATCAGTTATTGTCATATTATTATTGAAAGGTGAAGATCCTGCGTAACCCTTCAGTATTGTGCGCATCATTAATTTATTCTTTAATGATGTGAACGTTAAAAAGTAGGAATTCTCAATTTATTCCATAAGTCTGTACCTACTGTGTGTGCCATTTCACATGATTTTTTAATACTAAAAAAAAAAACACATAATGTATAGTGTATACATTGTGTCAAAACATAACACTCGTATGGGTATACTGATAGTTTTACCAATATTATATTTTCCCTCCCAATAATAACTAGATACTCTACATAGAAACATATTCTAAATTAAATTTTTCCTGAAAAAACCATCTCCAATTAAACATCTCCTAGAAATAAATATAATTGTTCTAAACGAATAATTTTCAGTTTATTGTTTATACAACAATCGGAAAAAGTACGTTTTGAAATTTAATACAAATCTAGCTTTTTGAAGTAAAGTACTTGTATCAAAATTTTATTCTGAAAATAGAGCATATTTAGACTAAAAATAGATGATACCATTTGATTTTCCGTCGAGTTTACTCTATGGGCCAATGTATATATAACTAAAATTTCATAAAAATAGAGTAAGTACGTTTAGCTAATGTATTAGGTATATTAATTGTCTATTCGCGTATTTAATTAATAATTTCGTATCTTATAGCCATTAGTTATATAATTTACATTTATTAAATAAATTATATTTTTATATAAAATAACATATTTTATATATATTAAAATATATATAAACCTACACATTCTAAAATGTGTAATTTATTCGTTTAACCTAACTCATATATTAATTGTTTGGAAATTGTATTTGCTGACAATTTTCGGTAAAAATTACACTGGAAAAATACATTTTCGAGAAAAATAAAATCGGGAAGATGATTTATTGGGAAAATATAATATTTTTGAAAAAAATTAATGTGGAAAAACTGTCTTTTAACCAGCGAGTATACTATTTAAATAAATATTTTTTAGACTATATTTAGACTGTAATGTAATATTATACCATAATAAATTATACTTTTAAATAAACAAAAAACAATATAATAGTTGTTTTGGAACATTTTTAATTCTAGTGTTGTAGTAGTATAATTTGTATTGTAATATGAATAGGTATCTTAATATATAACGTAGTAGTTAAGTATTGTATGTTACCACTATGTATTTAAAATTAAGTTAAAAATTACGACAATAATATTGTTTTGTTTTGTGATTTTGCGAGTGTTTTTTTTTATGTGAAATAGATACGTATTAAATACAATATATTATATAGTATTTGGTGGTTTGAAAAGTTTTTAAATATGCTCGATTGTTATTTCACACGTATACGGGTTAAAAACAAAAGCTTAAAATGATACTTTCTTTAATTCTTGTATATGTGTATACATATTATATTATATTAGTAACGCACGGTAATAGCGTGCTCTTCTTCCAGCTATATCTTGTTTCAAGGTTTCTTCTTCTATGTTTTTTTTTACCACAAGCTTTACAGAGTATTAGATACGAACTATGTCATGGATATCGAATTCTAGTACGTTTTGTTCTTTTCGACTATTCATTTAATGCGCACGACATCATTTTTTTTTTTTAATATTGATTGTTTCTAAAAATTAGGGATTCGATAGATTACATCATACAATAATATACACAATGTGTAGGTACACTATATTATGTACTTTAAGTGATTCGTATTTTATGTTTATATACATAATAGCTTCGAGTTTGCCCGGCCAAAACCAGTTGTTTTGTTTTTACTTTCAAACGTATATATATACACTAGCTACGAGTATTATATATTTTAGCTTCCTTGACAATAAGTGAACCGGTTCAACGGCAATATTGTTGGTCTTTGTATATTCCAACAAAGGGGAACATAATACGTATGTAGTATACTTTATGGGTAGGTATGGGTACAGGCTACATAGGTATTATTACAGGTACACGGGATGCAAAGAAAAATAAATTCCTAGCAATAAATCTCTGGACATAACTCGATCAAAAACAAAAACAACGATAATGTCAGTAATCATCATTCAGGTTTTTTTTATGACGTTATGATTTATTTTTTTAAACTATTATATACATCCGATCCAAATAGAACCAAAATAAATGTACCGTTTTTATATTATGACGTATATTTTAGAACACTTATATAATTACTAATATTAATTATTATTGTGTGTTATTAATTTCCTACATTGTAGTACTACCTAGTTGATTGCAAGATAAAATATATTCACGCCCTTGAAAATTTCTAGCGAGTTAATAATTATATACTATAATATTATGTTTAAATTAAGTTAAAAGAAAATTAAATATAGTATATAACCTTTAAAAAAGTAAACGTTAAAAATATTGTCCCTTATTCTTCTGATGTAGATGCATTCATATACATAAACTATATATTATAAAGTGAATGCCTACACTAAATCCATCTAGTTAAAATTAGGTATACAATCATTATCAATTATTGTACACCTATACATTAACCGTGTAGTTAAAAAAACGATGTCTAGATATAGGTGGTGGAAGTTGAAATATTTCCCTTTAAAAGGTAGATTTTCTTTACGCTTAAGGAAATACTATACAGGAAAATCGAAAAATGACTTATACCTTTTGAAAGTAGATACCAACTAGAACCAATTTTAAAAAGCTCCACTCCAAAACTCCTACTCGATTCTTCTTTCTACCCCAAAAAATGTATACAGACATAAAAAAAACATTATCCTAATACCAATACATTTCTTGCTTCAATCTGAATCTAAAAGTCAAAGTTATAAAGTCCATGATGTTTGACCTTTTTTTTTTTAAAACTTTGACCTTAACTAGGTTAACTATAGGCTTAACTTTTAAATTACTTTGAATTTTTATTGTATTTAACTTGTGATTTATTTATAGTTTAATTTCATAATCATCTAGTTTAGTATTATCACTGTATTAATACAACGACACGCAGTTATCCGCTTAAAAAAAAAAATAAACTGAGTTTTTTATTTTATATATGTACCTATTTAATTGTTTTTTTTTTTTTTTATTATTAAAAATATGAAAATATTAAATTATATTTAATATATGATTAGTTTTTATTAATTTAAAATTTTAAAATACAATTTTATTTTAAATATATTTGGCACAAAATCTTCCTAGAAATTTCATATTAAAATATATACGAGTATCTATAATTTACGAAATGTTGGTACCTTTATACTATGTTTTATCAAAACTATAGTTTTTAATTATCAATAAATCCAAATTGGATTATCCAATAAAGTTAAAAAAAAAAAACCCTAATACATAGAACTAGTTATTTTAATAAGTTCATAAATTTAATATTATTTATAAATGCATATATTTATTAAAAAATATGCACTCATTAAATTTTAATATAAATTTAATATACGTGAACTCTTTAATATAACTTGAAAAACTTCATAATAATCAGTTAAAGCTATAGATATTTTGCTTAATACTCATTTTTTCTATTTCGAAATATTGAAAATAGATTTGATAATTGATATTTAATTGTATTGTTATGTATAGATATGAAGCCAGTGGCCATAAGCCATTAATTGTTTAAACAAATATAAGTTTTATATGAAAATTAATAAAGATTAAATTGGTCAGATAATCATATTAAGTTATAATGATTATATATTTATAACATAGACATTTTCAACGTATGAGCCTCTCTGTTAAAATACCTAATTAATTATACGTATATATATATATATATAGTATATACGCAATAAATAATAATATTATATACCTATTCGTATTATATAATTTACAACTGAATTTGAACTTATAAAGTATATATTTTTTTAAAATTTAACCTTAAACTTGACGATATTAAATTACATTTTATAAGGTATTAACTGTATACATATTTCACATATCAATATCGAAATAGTTTATTGCATTGTACCTACCTAGATATTGTATTTTCAGCTTTATTTTCACTATTTATAATACTTGAAATTTAATTAAATTTAATGAGAAATTAAATATTACTTGCGATAATACTCGTGTATATATATATACATATTGTTATAATAAATGATTTGTATTTGATATATGTATACCTATATATAGATAAGTAATTCATTATTTTCTATACTGATTAACATGTTTCGGTGTATATATAATAATACGCACTTATTAGTTATTAATATAACTAATAACTTATTATACAATAGCTGTATTAGAAAAATCGTTATTTTGCCAGATTTATTGATGAAAATAATATACGAATTGAATACTATTAAATAGTAAAATAGTAAAAAAAAACCACAATATTATAGAAATGCGAGAATCGTTCAGAAATTATTATTATTATCATTTCTTTGCATTGTATACGTAATATAATGTTTCTATAGCCATCAATGTGTCTCCAGATTCTTTAAAATAACCCGTCTGTGTCGTATCCTGTGTGGTAAAAGTGAATGAAAAAATTCAACCCATAACCTTGAATGAAGGTTAATCTGTAATACGATGTTTCCTAGTTCCATGTGCACATGTATATAGTGTATATACTTTCTACGTGCCGTCAAAGAGTTCTGGTTTAGATTATATATACGATCTGATTGATTGATCAAAAAAATAATAATATTAAATAATATTTTTTTTTTATATAAATTCAGTTAAAAGCATATTAATATGATAATCATAAAATATAGAATCGATATTATTAATTATAGCACAACCCAATTCTCATTAGCATTTCTTAATTTTGTCAACTATAACTACGCAAATATCTTACAAATATATACACGAAACAAGAAACAAACGATAAATAACAACGCATTACATTAGATATATAGTTGTTATATTAATTATTACCTATAGCCGTTGTTTTTCTGAAGGTGTATATATATATTATATTTTTGAAATTAATAGTAATTTAAAAAACAAAATATTGATTTCTAACAATTTATAAATTATGTTTAAATTTATAAATCATGTTTAAATGCACATAGAGAAAAACGACTACGTAGGTATGTATAGAATACTAGATATTATAATGTTCAATATATTTTTTTCGTTTCGCCATTCTTCGATATTTTCAAGTTTATTAAACTGAGAAATAAAAAGTAACGATAATAAACAATTTACTGACTGATTTTACTTGACTAATACGGGTTCATTTATAAATTAATTTTATAATGTTTTTTCTTGTTTATTTATTTATAATATATAGTTACCTACGTATATATTAATATTATTACATATACCAGCTATGTGTATACCTATATGTAATTTTTTTTAAATGTGTTTAAATATTTTTTAATTATTTGATAATTGTTTTTTTTTTTTTTTTTTAATGTATATTTATAAAATTTCTCATATATTATAATGTCCATAAAAAATATATTATGTCAAGATTTTAAAATTCGAAGTCTTTTTCGTTATGTAAGTCAAATAAATAATTACTTCGAAAAATAAAGGGTCGTGTTTCATTCATTACGCAGTTTTTAAAAATGTAATATCTTAGTCAAAAACCATTGAAATTGAATTTTTTTTTCATTACAATCGTATGATATTCCGATTTAATAGTGAAAAATAATATCCATCAAGTGTCCACTTCCACTTTTCCTGCAAGCAATAATGGGTTCATTGAAATTCACGATGAATTTTTCGACTATTCGTCGAATTTTGCTCTGTAGTTCATCAATGCTTCGTGGGTTGTTCTCGTAAACTTGTAACTTAACGTATCCCAATAAGAAGAAATCACACGGAGTAAAATCACGTGATCTTATGATCTTGGAAGATACCTACACCCTGTGGAGCACCGTGAAGCAAGATCAATTAATCAATTTCTCACGCAACAAGATGACATGGTTATCGAGACGAGATAATATAACTATATAATATATATTATGGCCTGATTTGGAAAAACTTAAAGTTTAAAGGAATAATAATGATCATACTTCCCGAGAAACAATCACCTGATTGATTACAGCGAATTTTTTCAGTAAATTTATCATATTTTTTTATAGGTCACAAAGATTATAGGTACTCTGTATTTCAGAATTATAATATATTATACTACGTACATGCATTTTGTACTATTACGTACCAATAAGATCGCGAAAAGGATGGTAGAGAGGGAGGAGCGATACGGAAAATTAGTAAAAAGTTGATAAGATTTTTTGCTAATTGATTTACATAATACACCCTCCCTTATTTTAGCTCTAGACTCGACCGGGTTTTGGTACCAATAATTTCTGTCTGTTTAGTGCCTAAAACAAAACAATCGGAATTGAAACGGAAAATCGATAATCGGATCAAAATAGTTTTTATTTGAATGGCAACAATTATAACTTGAAAACGATAATATTTTAAACTTTGTACGCAGTAGTAAATACGTTATGTTTGTATAGATTAATTTTTAAATTAGTCAATGTATACTGTATGGTCTTATAAAAATGAAGTGATATATCTACCAAGCTTAAATTTAATTTATAAAACAATCATGGTATGTTTACATCGAATGACCCACGACCCGTGACCAATGAGTAACAATTCATTTTTGCGCGAAACAAATTGAAGCAATCGCTCATCGTTGCAAGCATAGATAAGAAAAATAATAATATATTGTACACTATATATAGTGTACAATACATATAATAATATAATATTATATATAGTACACAATACATTATTATTTTTCTTATCTATTCTTGCAACGATGGCTTCAATTTGTTTACCTATATAGGTATTTCAAAATAAACAAAATATAGCTCATACAAATTAATTTGAATAAAAATATATCCGAAGAATAATATTTTAAGAATATAGGTATGGGTAATTAATGAATAATAAAAATTTACCAAAACCTTCACTATATTTTTAAAATTTTCAATCACGTATTCATATAGTTTTTTCTATTTTGATGTACCTACTTATTAGTTACTTACTATGCATTAGGGACAAAAAAAAACTCGTTTGGTTATTTTAAATCTTAAAACATTTGGAATCTCAAACTCCGATGTAAAAATAACTTGACATTTAAAAAAGGAGTTGAGAGAATAGCTTGTGTTTCAAATTTCACATTATGATTCTTGTGAACGTTAACGGTACCTATACTAAAAAAAAAAAACATATTACGTCTTAATTTTGTGAGATTTTAAGAGATTATATTATCTGAAATGATTATTATAAATATATACTGGCTATATATGACGCGTATTATTAATTATTGTTATCGAACGGTTATTAGGTGCACTAAAAAAGCTCATACTTTCTATTATTTTTGGGTTTTATTTTTTTTAAATTTAGGATATTGGAATAATTACAGGATGTCAATTACACATATAGGTAGGTACCTATTTAATTGGATTACAAAAATGCATTTTTCGTTACATTTTTTGAGTTAGTAATATAATTGTAATAATTCTGATTAATAATATATTATATATTATAATGGTTAGGTTTTCGTGAAAATTTCTGTTAAAAAATGTAAAAATGATGCCATTTATGTTCTATTCCTTCCATTTCTTCGAATAATTCATTTTGGAATTTAAAAAATTTTTCGCTCATACGTAGTAATTTTGTTAGGTTTAATAATTCACTATTTTTGTTTATCTCTGTTTTTAAAACAATAATATTCGTTATATATGTATGAGTATGTCATCAATAACATCACTCGTCGATATTATAATCTTATATTTATATTTATTTGATTGGAAATTTCGAACAACATTTTACTTAAATTTGTTTGGAGTTAAAAACGGAAAATATAAAGTATTACAATACATTACCAATAATAATAATAATAATAATAATAATAATAGGTATAATATTATGTTATATATCAGTAATATAATAAATTATATACATTTTTGTTATGTACACCTACCTATGTATATCGCAAAATTTGGCAACAAAAATACAAGAAAAAATATTGAGGACAAGATTATATTATAGCTGATATATTATTTATAACTTATAAGTTATAAGCTATAATATATTATGAATGTATAACGTTATAATGTATGTGGTTAATATATAATAATTTAAATACACTGATTGAAATCAAGTTTATATATATATATGTTCACAAGAGAGTCTATAAAGCTTTTTAGTTAGTTAATTAATACTTTTCCAAACGATAATGATATGGCAATTTTTATATAGTGGAATATATATTATGTTATATAATCTAGTATCTAAATCATATTAATCTAAAATGTATAAACAATTTAAATATTCTTTTGGTTTCTAATTTCTATTATACCATATACATTAAACATAATATTACGATATAATAATTAAGTACCTATTTACCTATAGCAAATATTTAAAATAATGTAACGATTTGCAAATTTTAGAGTGTACTTAGTCTATAATTTGTCAATGGGTCCTTTAAAAAAAAAAAAAGTAATGTTCTCGCTTATATGATAAATTGATAACAAAAATCGGTTTTGTATCAAATAAAATAACTTCGATTCTTAATTTTTTTTTATAGAACATGTTTAAAAAAAAAAAATTAAATAGGTCCTATGTTTTAATTGTTATTTGAATAATATTATAAAAAAATGGTAGATGATATTTTATGTAACTAAATATATAATATGATCATCTCGTGCAAATTCGGATTTCCTATTTCGTTATAGAATTGTATATCTTAATCATATATTGCGATTTGTTGGTACGTTAGATTTTACGCGTGTATATATTTTTGCACGAATACCTTCACTTTTCGAATATATCACATTTTCGATTTTGAAACAATAGCTTAAAATTTCCCAGTCGTGAGCCACCTTTATCTATATTATACTGCAGCGAGCACATTCTACCCACAACATTTTTATAATTTTATTTTTTCATTATAATTACTAAAGTATTGCCACATGAGTGAGATTCATTCTTCGTGCATCATAATAATAGCCAAGTGGTTATGATTGTTATTTTATATACAGTGTAATATATTGACTATAATAATATATGGGTACAAGTAAAAGAAATATACTTTCCATACGCAAATATTGCTCAAGGGGAATCTCGATAGTTCGATGCACTTTGCAAATAAGAACTTGTTATTAAATAATGAACTATACGTCTTCTCCAAACTCCGAAAATGACGTTTTATTAACTTGTATTTACATAATATTTAGGATTCGGTTTGAGACAACAATATATATACGCACATATAGAAGCCTATTTATCATATTTTTTTATACTAATGGCTGCACACACAGCTCGTGGACTAATAAGCGTTTGTTTTCGACTACAACATCGTGATGTTTTGAACGGCCATAATACACCGTATATTTCTGCGTGAAAGGAATGTATAACGACTATTTTTCTTTCAAAAATATGTGCTTAGGGCCATTCAAGTATTACGTAAACACCTAGGTAGGAAGGAAGGGTCTTTCATGTGCTGAATTTTTCTGTCCATGGGATTGGGGAGAAGGGTAAAAACCATGCAGACGTCAGCAGATTGAATACCTATGTAATGTAAACAGGGAGACATTTTTTAGGACTGATAACAAAAAGAAAAGATCATTATTCTCAATTTTAGGGGGAGGGTAATCTAACTCATTCTAGCGTAATTATGGAGGGAGATCTGCTGTTTGCTACCTATCTACAAACCCTATTGTTAGTATGTAACATATTATGTGTCTATGATAAACTTAGCATTTTACTGCTCCATAAAGTGTTTAAAAAAACATTGTCTTTATTTATAGCCTTGTTCACAAAACAAAACTGTGGCTACCTTTTGAAAATCAAAAATTTATGGGCAATATTTTCATGTACAGTATAATATATTATACCGAATATAACATTAATAGTTTTTGGAGACAGTTTAGAGCTTAAAATGTATAAAAACTTTACTAAATATACTGTTTTCTGGAATATTACAATGTGGTATAGTCTATATATAGATCATTTTAGTTACATTTATATATTTACTTTGTATCATTTATAAATTATAAATTATTTGTCGTATACATCAGCTACGTAAATATCAGTTCCACTTTTTATTGTTATGTAATCACAATATACGAGTACATATGCTGAAAAAATATATTCATGCAAAACTTTTAGGTATATTTACAACGAGTTAGTAAAGTTATTTTAGGCTAAAAACAACTATTATCAAATCAATAGTGGACAATATTTCGGAGTGAACCTCATTTCAGTTTATTTCATTTCTTAAATTAAAACAAGTTATTTTAGTTATAAAAATTAATTTTTTTACTTTTTCAAACTTAAATAACTGATTTTTTAATAAGTAAATTAGAAAACCCAAATGAGGTTCATTCCAAAATGTTATCTTCTATCGATTTATAATATATATTTAACTATAAAATGACTTTAAGAATCCGTTTTAATAGTTTTTTGTAAACATGTTTTTACCATTGAAAATCGTCTACTGTAATTACTGTAATTAATATTACTATACTAGGTAGTTCGAAGTTCCATCACTCGATGGAAGGTATCTTCAATGTCCATTTTCTGTTAAAACGACACCTTTTATTTTTTCGCCATGTATATAACACAGAAGGTAAATTCTCAATTCTATCAAACCAAAAATATTTACCAACAATTTTATTATTACAAAACTTACAATTTTTATTACTTATCAAACATTCTGTAAATTAGCCATGATATATATATATATATATATATATATATAAATTGTAATTTTTACAATTTCTGAATAATTAAATAATTCAGCTGAAAACTTATAAGTTATAAGTACTTATAAGTGTAATCGTAGATATAGAGATTTACAATCGGTTCGATGCAAAAGGGAATAGATTTTTTAGTTTGACAGATGGAAAATGTTCTCGCCTCCAATTTGTATCTTTTCGTTTTCTCATTGATTTGTAATACTTATGTTTATTGTTCAATAATCATGGAAGTATAAAAGCCCAACATTTTTTTTTTATTATAAGTAAAATTTCAAAGATATTTTGAATACATTCGTATAATAATGATTAGGTGTAGTTCGTACGACTTAATTATAGGGTAGGTACCTATTTATTTTAAATTATATAAAAATGTATAAATAATTGTGCGGTTCAATCGTTTTTAAACCCGATATAGTAATTAATTTTTGACTCTATATAATATATTTTAAGAAGAAAAAAAATACCGACGCAGACGGACAGTAGTCGCAGGGTACTACGTAATGTGTAGGTATACAAATTATAAAGTGCACGCAGTTCTGTACAGACGTTAATAATAACAAACAGTCCATTATTATAATATATAGAACGGTTAAAAAAATACACGAATGAAATCCTCGTTACCGCGGTTAGGTTTACACGAGTGTGTATAAACGAAATCATAGAAAAAAAAAATATATTACGTATAATAATAAATTCGTATCTGCATATTTTCTTACACCCGTTTAATTGTTTGAGAATACAAATATTTTGTGGACTCGGAAGTGAAGTACCGAGAAAATATCGTACGTTTCCGGATCGAGATTATGGTAAAATGTATAAACGGGTAATACTGCACTATACCTATATACATTATAGCGTGTGCGTATATACGTAGTTTGGGAACTCGAGTCGTTCGCTCGAATTCAGTCCATGATGTTTTATTTCTTACAATACGTTCCGAGTCTTGGAGTTACAAAAATATATATTATGTTCTACAAACATGTGTATGTGGGCTCACCAAAAGAACGTTCTCGGCGAGCGTTTTGTTATATTTGTTCTGGCGCGTATTATACTGTCGTACCTATAATATATATATATTATATGTTGGTATATGTTGGTATATACCTGCAGTTATAGTCGACTGATAGTATATCATATTTTTCATGTTTGTATAATATGTACACCGTGTAATGTCATACCGTATATATTTACCTGATTATATTTAAAATAATTGTTAACTTATATTATGTATCTTTAACGACATAATAATAAATATATTATATAGGTATCATCTATATATATATATATATGAACATAATGTAGGTACCGTATGTGTATATTTGACATAATATCGTATTGTCGAAGTTTCACTATGTCATATATATTATAACGAACGAGCAATATGTATAGGCTAACCGCACCTATTTTTCCCTGCGTATATAATGCTCTATTTCTACGACATAATAACCTCCATATAGAAACGCGCATGTGGTGTTAAATATTTTACATTTCATATAACACACTGCACCCTTCAGTCTGTGTTCATGGAAAAAAAAAAAAAAAAAAAAAAATGCATTACTTAAGGTTTGAACATGACACTGTACTCGTATATATATGTAGGTATAGGCAGTAGGCACAGTGTGTAAACACTATAAATATAATACATATAAACATGTATAGTCTATCCCACGGCCTGAATAAAATAGAAATATTTAATTGTAAGTTTGATAATAATTGTAATGCACAGAGTCGCCTACGTATCTAAATGCAGGTTCTAACTTCTAATCACGGACCTACATATAGGTATAATATTGTATTATATAAACTACTATTTACTCTTTTTCGTAAATTTATTTTCTGTCGACATTAAATACGGGAAAAAAAAACGTGTTTTTCATCCATAATTTATCCCTAGATAACCCCCGGATCATAATATATTATTCCATTGTGTATTACGATAATCTATGGGGCGATTTTAATTATGTCCATCATTAATCGTGATGGTAGTTTTTTTTTTATCGATAATTAAAATTTCTCGGACTTTTGATATTTTTTCTTTCAGGTTTGATGTCGACTTAAAATATTTATATGTAAAACATACGATGAGCGCACGTCCTGCATAAAGTTTCTAGGTCCAATGGTTCTGTGTTCTAACACGGTATATTCAAATATTTCACAAGAGCATTATAGGACGAAGTTTTATAATTTTGATATTGCACGTTTGCATTAATATAGAACCGTTTGATTGTATCTGGAACTCGCCACCTAATATAATGATGTAAATTAATAATTATTTCTAATCTCATTTTAAAAATTTCAAAATTGACTTAGAATAATTTTTAAAAAATTAAAAAAAACCTAACCGATTGCCTAATAGCAATATAGCGTGTTTAATTGCACCTCACATGTCTATTTGACTACTGGTTTTAGTATATATTATTGTAAATTGTAATATTAGGTGTAATATTTAGGTGTAGTGGAAGTAAGTATTTTTAATTTTATCAAAAAGTTAGTCCCATTATTATACGTTTAGCTTGTAAATATATAAGGATAAAAATATTGGGTCAACGACCTGCAGGTTGTATATAAAGTAATGTTTTTTTTGGTTCTACAAACTTCAAATCCGGTTATTTTTATATAAGTACCTATTAGTAAAATTAATAATGATAATAAAAAAACGGTTTAGAAAAAAAATTGCAATTTATGTTTTCGATTTATAATATGATTTATATTTTATTACTATATATGTATATATTTTAAATTAAATTATAATATCGGTCTATAATTTTATTGCTTATACCTGTGCAAATGACGATTATTTTTTAATACATTCAAATATTTCGTTATGACGATAACGTCGTGTTTGTACCTATACACTTGATATTTCCGAAATATACTGAATAGATTTCATTAATGACTGAAAAACTTGTTGTGATTCTCACGCACATAATATTATTATAAAAATAGATATTTTCAATAGGTTTTAAAGAGGTAATACTAGCCTGTAATTTACAAAGCACTATAAAGACTTAGTAAACACTTACTATACAGATTTTTTTAAATGCTATATTTCTTTTAAACTTTGGTATATTTAATCAGATATATTCTGTTCAATCTGTTTGTATTCCTAATCGTATATTATAATTATTAGGAATAATAGGTAGGTATATAGAATTATTAATATTAATAATATATTTTAAATTATCGATACTGTATTTTAATAAAGATAAACCGTTTATTGTTAAAGATGAGAAATATATTTTAATATAGATAACATAAAAAAATATCATTGTACAACCAATAGGAATTCAGCTATGCTCAGAATCTAAAAGTAGGTAGGTAACTGATAAAAAAAAAAAAAAAAAAAAAAAAATACAAAATAGTGTTTATGACAGTGTTAAAACATTTGTATTAAACGTCTCTCATATCTACGTTTCTATTTGGATTACAACCTGTTTTATAAATTACATTCAATGCCGTCGTCAGATAGTTCTACCTGTATGTAGTATGTATATAGTTGTATATACCTATGGCATGTAACTAGGTAAATTAACAAATGGAATAAAAAATGACTCCATAACCTTAATGTATATTTTATTCGGCGTTAGATATATCTTTTATTAAATTAATACATTTTTATTATTATTAAAACATTTAGAAATTTGAAATTGGATGTTTATAAGTAATTAAAAAAATATAGTAGATACGAAACATGTGAACAAATAATATTGCCTTTGCTAGCAGTACATATACAATATGTATTAGTGTATTACATATGTATAGAATATCGATAAATTAATTAAAGCTAAATCTAAATATTATAGGCGTATAAATTAGAAAAAAAATGTTATATTTTTAATTTGTAATATAATTTTTTTTAACAAGTCATAAAAACAAGACGAATTACTAAAAACAATCTATTATCACCGATAAATGATTAAATTAAATTGAACGATAACAGTATTGCAGAATATTATATATTTTGTTATCTTAAAACGATGATGGCCGTGGCCCATATGGACATATGTACTCGCTTATAAAATAAAGCATACCACAACTATTTATAATATTTATATATAATATATATATATTATTTCGTAGAACGTGTGAACGTTTTAACTGTTTTAATCATCGATATATTTGCCGGGCGTTGACGTTAACGTTACATATCCAAGGCTGAGCAGTAAATAATGAATATA
The DNA here is from genome assembly GCA_025469235.1 of Pemphigus obesinymphae. Taxonomy (NCBI): domain Eukaryota; kingdom Metazoa; phylum Arthropoda; class Insecta; order Hemiptera; family Aphididae; genus Pemphigus; species Pemphigus obesinymphae. Next base: position 82,597 of record JAIPRL010000318.1, on the reverse strand, counting down.
ATAATATAAAGTCACGAAAATCAGTAATTTTGTAACTTCATTATAGGGTAAAGTTATTGACACCTTAAGAAGATTTAATACTTGTTATCAATGTTTAAATATTTCAATCAGAATATAACTTTACTATCAAACCTTTGACTGCTTAAAAATATTGATACATATTTATATTTTCAACTAGAACAAGTAAATGTTTGATTAATTATAACATATTTCAATGTTTCAAAAAAAAAAAAAAAAAAAAAATTGATAAAATTTAGTTATTAGTACCTATTTAAAACTTTGTATATTCAAATCTCAAAACACCTATTTGCAACTTAAATAAATTATTTAAACTATACTCATATATTACTATTAATTTAAATATAGGTGTATTTATATCAATAAATAGTTCTTCAAAGAAATAAATTGAAAGTATTTATAAATATTTAACAACTAAGCATATTAGTATAATTATAGTAAGCATATTACTTACTTAAATTAAAAAATATTTTATTAATTTTAATTAAAATGTGAATATAATTTTAATTTGTAATTACTAGCCTGGTAAATTGTCTTTGAAAGGATTAGGTCTGTTGTCATTATCTAAAAATTGTTTTACACTAAGTTGCAAGTCTTCCTTGCGTCGAAGGAAACCTTTTCGACAACATTCAATTATCCAAGTCTCCAACAGTTTTTCTTCTTCATTAGTTAAAACTGTAGAAGGGCCATAAGTAATTTTACCTTCAGGATTCTTCAGTTTAAATTGCAATGTTAATCTTGAAATATTATACGTTCTAATAAATTAAAATAATATTATACCTATTTATACGAATAAAATAAAAAACAAAATTTTAAGATAATACCTATTATTATCATAATTTAGGACTTTTCCCCCCATATTGTTGGATATTATCCCCCCCCCACTACTCATTATATTTTTTTACTTAGTTTAATATTTTATCTAATGTTTTTATAGTAGATAGATAGGTATTTATATTATTCATTTATAAGATGGTAATGTGATTTATATACTCGTAAATAAAGAATAACACACTAATCATTTTCATTTTATAATTACAAATTAAATTATTTTTTTGTAATCTGACATTTTAGTACTAAAATATTTATAACTGACTGAATATTAATGAGTTGACATTTAAAATAATATAGTTTCAAATTTAAATAACATTTATAAAATAGATTGCTAATGTCTAACGAATGTAATAGTCAATAGAACACGAAATACCTAAATACATTTTTTCTTTTACCAAAAACCATATTATCATTAGGTATAATTATTATATTATAAGAAATTTCAACACGTTTTCTGCAATAATCAATATTTGATATAAAGTACATAAATTCACCTCATTTTAGCTTTTTAGGTAGGTAATTATTGTCTTTGATAATTATATGTTTGGGTTGGGATGGGTACATCCCACTGTCATTTGAATACGAGTAATTATTAGGTATAATATATGGATAAAATATGCAAATACTTTACAAAAATATATTTAAAATACTTCTTAAAATCAATTTTTCCAAAGTATTTAAAAAGTATAGGTATTCTAAATATACATAGAAAGTATATTTAAATACTTTTACTCAAATACTTCATATATAAATCTGTCGTTATAAATTAAGTACCCACGACCCACGTATAATATATATTATAATATATCATATACCGTATAGTTAGTAAGTTACAATAGTCATTATAATAAAAAAAAAGTGAATTGGACGTAATAAAGTTAAAAGGTGACACAAACTAGTAATTTTATAACTTCCAAGTCACTTGATTTTCATTTGTGACTTATAATTTAACAAGTTTTAGCATATTTATTAATTCACAATCAACTAACTCTTTAAAATACCTAGTGTTTTCCCCGAAGTAAAGTATTATACACACTATGAATACACGAAAAGTATTTATAATTTTAAAATATATACGTTATGATACTTATGAATTAATACAAATATATTAAATCGTTAAGTTGCTTAGTTCATTATTAGTCACTATAATGAATGAAAACTGAAAACGTGATTAGAAAGTTACAGATAGTTAAACACTGGTATTTGTAACTTTGCGACATTTGAATCATTTTTTTCATTAATTACTTGTATCGTACTATTTATTAATAATACATAAGATGTATAAATTAGTATAAGTTAAAACTTAACAACTGTTTTATATAAAGTATTTATGTAAAAGTATTTAAATACTTTTATGTAAGTATCTGTATCTGTATATATATTTAGAATATACTTGGTAAGTACCTACTTCAGAAAAATTGCATTTTGAGCAGTATTTTAAATGTGTAAAGGATTTATTTAATCGGAAATATTATTTTAACTCATTGAAACGTTTAATGAAATTCAAGTGATGATGTTGATATACCAAGAACGGGCAGTCAGTATAGCTACTAGAGTACCTATATATGTATTATTGGAACATAGATTATTATCATTATTTTGGTTTGACCAATAATTGTATTATTATCACTGTGATAAGTATGTGCAGTGAACACGCGTGCGGATATATAATAATAACATATATTATATTTCAACTATAGTATACTTGATGTGTAGAAAGATCATTCAGCAAATTAGCATTGAAGGTCGATTGTTTTACTGTTTTAGTTCGTAAAAATATGTAATAATGCGCAATGTAATCTACCTAATTAATTATATGATTATTATTCATTTGATTAAAATTAAATGTTTTATAAATCTAACAGATTAGTGCTGGGTCGCATGAAAATTTATAAAACCGAAGACTCGTTATCAGTTCTGTAAAATTGATAGTTATTATCAAATATATGATTTTCGAATCAATAAGTTATAGATCCGATTTCGGTTCTATATAATTTACAGAATTGTTTTACAATGTCTTTATCATTTAATTCTAATTTTGTAACATTTACAAACGACAATCAAAACCACCGCACAATTTAGTAAATATTTTTAATAAAGATTATTTTTTAAATTGTATAAATATATAATACCTATTATGATGTCGAGACTCATAATTTTCATTTTTGTCTTACGAGTCTGATGAAGATAACATGATTAGTCAACACCACGAACTAAGATTATATATTTAATCTTATATTATTAATTATTATATTTAATTATATATTTACAAATTATTTATATAAATTATATATATATATAATCTTAATTCGTGGTGTTGACTTATCATGTTATCTTCATCAGACTCGTAAGACAAAAATGAAAATTATAACAAACAATAAAATTTAAATTACTGTAACAAAAAAAATATCTTATATTTGATAAGACCATAAAATGTGTATACACCGTTTGCCAAGTAAGCGGTTGTAACCTCATTAATATATACTATTTACAATATTTTCATGAAACGCAATTCGTTCTATAACTTGTTATGTACAGAATCGATAACTTTATCGTGTCAACAATTTTCATGCAACCCGGCATAGGTAAATAAAATAGAACTTTTAATATAATATAATTAATCATAATAATATGAAAAAAGTAGCTTAACATAACTTCAAGTTAAATATTTTCAATAAATAACTATAGTAGTTTTTTGTTACTTCTACGAGTACATAACTACTAATATAACTAATAAGTAATACATTTATTTTAGTTACCCGATTAAAGTAATGAGTGACTGTATGAATTTATTCTTGTTATTTTAAAATTGAATAGCTTGTGTATGTATGTAAATATTCTATGTTGTTATATTTCGATGTAACGTGTTTATATGTGTATAGAGTAATTGTTTATATTTTTATAAGTAAAAATAATTTTAACTATTGTACTATAGTATGTACATATACTGTATATATTGTACTATACTATATATATATATATATATATATATATATATTATACCACAAATAAAATAATTTCTTTTTAACTATAATAATATGTGTAGTAACTTAATTATTTCCCAAAAGTACCTAACTCTATTGTGACTTTTTTCGTTTTTTTTTTCATTATTATATAATATGAAAAAAATAACTTAATCCAACTTAAGAAACTATTGTTACTTTATTTCTAAGAATAACTATAGTAACTATTAACTAGTTATCTAATTAAAGTATATACAAATAACCAGTGTTGGGTAGTAACGTAACGGAAGTTACTCGTTATTGTAACGTAGTTACATTTTCGAGTAACGTTATAGTAACTTCGTTATTTAATTTGTGTAGTAACGTAAGAGTAACTATCTTTAAGTAACTTTGTAAAATAACGCATTACATATTTATAAATAAAAAATACAATTTATTCTAATAAATTCGTCTAAAATTGCCGATGGCCCAAGTATATTAAGTTGAAGTAGGCATGATATTGAATTTTATAATAATCGACTGATGCCTATCAGAAAAAAATAAAGATATTTTTGACATTTTATTTTATTATTTTCATTTTTACAAATTTAAAATGTTAAAAGTAACGTCATTGTAACTAGTTATTTTAAATTGAAAAAGTAATTTAACGCTATTACTTTTATATTTAGATGACGAAAAAGTAATCTAGTTACCTTTTAATTTTGTAACTAGTAACGTAGCTTAGTTACTTTTTAAAAGTAACTTACCCAACACTGCAAATAACTTTACGACCTCGCTCGGATATTAAAATATGAATATGCAGAGCCGTAGTAAAGGCTTGGCGAAACTGGCTAAGGCCAAGAGCGCAACAGAAAAGAGGGCGCAAAAATCGAAATTCAGTAATATCTATCTTTAAATTTCTAAGATTGGGGGCGAAAATCTTGTAAAAGTAAGTTGACTTTCTTTTTTTGCTTATTAACTAGATTTTTAAGGAATGGGGGAGTAGCTCCAAAAAATTGAAGACTTTTCCATATTACCAATTTAGGGGCGGAAATTGGGTTCTTTGCCAAGAGCGCTATCGAATATTGCTACGGCTCTGTGAATATAACTTGTCCAGTCATTTCGACTTCTTATTTATACGCGTATAGGACAATAATAATTTTCTATATTTTTATTCTGGTAAGTAAAAATTATTTGGAGTACTCATATAGTGTTCTTAAACTATATTATAGTAACTGAACTATTTCCTATAAGTAACTGTATATTGTAACTTTGTTACATTTTCCTATACAAGTAACTATAACAACACCGTTGACTATATAGAATATACGTATATCCGTACAACTTTATTCTCGTCATTAAAATTGAATGCAATTCGTCCATAAATTGCGCGTTTGACGTCGAATAGACGTCAATTTTGTCGACGTTGTGAACAGTCGAAAAGTTTGTGCGTTGACGAGAGTATTCCGCATATAGCACTTTGAACGCAATTGTTTACATTTATTTCGTGACGTGCGCTCGCTTTCTTGAAACTGCAATGGCCCCCGGTATAGCCGCCTTAACGATATTTCGTAACGTTCACTCCCGGTTACGGCGAGGATCTCGAGGCTGGAGCTTAGTCCGGTTTAATTAATGCGAATGCGATATACAGTGATAAATGGGACCTCGGTGTATACACGCGTATTACTACATTTCGATGTATAAGCGCACGCATAACAGTTTATCATAATATATTACAATGCGTACGATCCACAGGTGTTCGCAGACCGTCTTGGTCGTGTCAGAATTTCTAAAATCATAGAAATAAGATATATATATATATATAAAATATTTTTTCGAAATTATTACATTTCTATTATAGGTGTTCAGTAAAAAAATAAAAACAAAACAAAACAATTCGTGAAAATCATAGGTATATCTGAACAATTAATGCTTTGTCCTGCACTTTTGGGTCAATACGTCAAAAAGTATAGAATACATAATATATAGATATAGTATATCTATAGTCCAATGACCCATAATAATGGAGTGCGCTGAACATCTGATAAGAAAAAAGGGCTACGTAATTAGGGCTATACCTATATAGTTATTATATATGATATCCCTTTTGTATAAATCACATATTATCTGAGACCTAAGTATTTCAGGGATAATGAGGAGGGGGGGAAATCGCATATGCAGTTAATTAATTTAATATGCCTAATGCTGTACTGAACATTGAACATAAATTATATTGATAACGGTTATCTCATAAAAGTCCGGGTATTTTATAGTATTATATTATGTTTAAATAGTAGGTTAAGCGTTTTTAACAATCTTAAGTCATAGTATGTTAATTATAGTACTCATGTAATATTATATAGTAATATATATTAATGTTGTGTATAAATCATGGAAGTAGTAGAATCAAATTGTCGTAAGTTAAGAATATGCTTTTGGCAGTCGGTATTAGATACTTACTCTGTGGTATTAGCCGCAATCTCGGATCGAGTCTTAAGTCATGAAAGTATAAGGAGTTTCTACTAATCCTATAATTATATTATTATAAGTCAAAAATCGTTTGTAAATTTTGTGTTTATTTATATTATTCAGAAAAAGATAATCGGCATTGTAACATAATATAATACGTTTTAGTAATATACAACCATATAGTTTTTTAGTTATGTACTTCCAGATTTTCCGTACTTACTGTAATCAATTAAATCATTATTAAAAGTACTTGTAATACTTTCGCAATTTATACGAAAGACCTTTTTTTTTTTTTAGTGATGTTTATGAAGTTTACACCGCCTCTTCCCTTGAGTTTTCCTAGATGGACTCCACTGCTATACTATACAATATATAATATTATAGGTATACTCTTAACTATAAACTATTGAATTTTAAATTAAATGTTAAAGATGTTCAAAACTATACGACATTTGCAGTAGTTTTGTAGTAAAACTAAAGTATTTGAATCCAAACACAATATTATAATTATGAAAAAAAAAAAACTATAAAACAGACGGCGATTCGAATGTGATGAATGGGAGACCTCTGCGCTCTGTGCATACATGCGTAGGTTCCTACGTATTACTACATGGCACATGCTTATATAAATATATATGTTTGCGTGCGTACTCCGGTAATCAATGTATAATAATGTGCCTGTACAGTATGTTCCAAAACTGTAGTAACGGTATTTTCCAAAATAATATTTAACTTGGATGATTTTGAACTAAATAAAAAATCAAGCACAGTTTAAATATTGTCGTTCTTATGATTTCTGATTGTGGGCATTTTAAAGTTCATATAGATATCATAAATTAGTGTAAGTCCCGTGCTATTATTTCAAAAAGTACTTATTCCATCGCCTATAAAATATATATATTTCCTATAAAGATATAATACAGGTACTTAGAGAGCAGCGAGTCTTGCAAATAGTTTTCGATATTTCGAAAATAAGTATTTGGATACGTACTTTTAAAATATTTTTTATTTAAGTGCTTTGAACAGTTAATGCGTTTTAGAAGTATTTTTCACAAAATTTAAATAGTTGTAAAAACTATATAGTATTGTCGAACTTTCAAAAAATGTTGGATATATCTAGAATAGGTATAATATATATTATATATTATATACCTAATAATAGAAAATAATAATATTATAATAATTAATGCATTAATAAGTAATAACTATAATGTGTAAAATGTCTAGAATATAAATTAGCTTGAAATCATAATATTATGGTATATCTAATTAGTAACCATATAATATTTTGTATTAAGTATATTGTGTACTTAATTATAATTATATGTAAAGATACCTATAGCATATATAAAATATATGAATATAAATTTGTCTTGTTTTGTGTCGAACAGTTCGAAGTTCGAAAATCGAAAATTAAAATTTGAGTTACGAGTTAGGTCGTAAAAAAAAAAAAAAAAATAATAAAATTATGACTTTTATTTTGCTTGTTGTTTACGTATTATGTTTTGAAGGAAGTATTATATATTTTTTTTGTAAAAAGTATATAGATTCGTTGTTGATAGACTTCTTTTTTTTTGCTTTTTGCTTATTTTTGAAATTTAAAAACTAAAAGTTCGGTTCGAGTTCGGGTTCCTTCTTGAACTTAAAAGTTCGGTTCAACATCTAAAATTTTGAGTTCGCCTCACCTCTAATATATATACATAACGAATAGGTACTAACAAATATCGTTCGTTCCCAATGTGTTGACACTTCACTGGACAGTCTTGAAAATTAACTGCATAGTGAAGTTAATTCAATTAAAATTTAAACTGATAATGTGTTTTCATGATGCCTGCAAAATTAATTAACTGGTCGAGTTAAAAAGTTATAAAAGAGACGGATTATATTTTCACTACCTACATATTATATGCCACCTACTTAAACTTTGGGATCTTATATATAGCACGTTTTGGTATATCATATATAGGTAGCTCTGGCGTGCATTCAATCGGTAATATATTTGATCAAAGATATTTTTGATATAATTTTCTTTGTTTTTATCGATTGTGCTACGGATAACACGCACCGCCTGAAAAGTGCACAATATGCAACAGAGTCGTTGTGGAACACGCTGTATATAGTATACGATATGCGGTATACCTACTGAGGCACGATATATAGATACCGTATAATATGTAATGGTAAAATATATTATTATTATCATCATCATCATTATTATTATTATTATTATTATTACACGCGTTATGTGCATCGGTACGGGCCGGGCGGGGGAACGTGCCAGTGCGACGGCGGACACGAATTCCAGGCCCGAGACTCGATCGCGCGTCGGACGACGACCACGACCGCGGTGTGGGTAACCGGTTCGACACACGACGACGTTCACATACACACTCCAGGTCGTAAACACACACCTGTGGTTCCCGATAATCCAGTCGCAGGGCTCCAGTCTTTCTGCACACGCAAACCGGCGTGCTGCTCTCTTATCGCGTCTCCGCGTGTCCTCGGAAAATTGAAAAAAAAAAAATATAGGTGTATATATGTGTAGATATTAATTCCGTATTTTCATTTATTTATCGAGTTTTTTTTTTCACGAATGTAAGCACTGATAACAGTGTGCAGTTTTTTTTGTTCACCGGCAATATGAATTTCGCCGTCTTCGCGATGCGACGTTAAACGCGCGCACACGCGAATCAACGAGTGTCCGTCCGTCCTGCAGCAGCTGCGCATTCCTCGGAAAATCTGTATACGTTTCACCAGTTTTTTTTTACATACTCTTTTCTTTTACTTTTGGATACTTGTAAGTCTTCAACTTTTCGAGTAGTAAATTTAACTTTCTACACACCGTGTACCTAATGCACTTAATTAATAGCCCCGAGACATAACAATACGACATCCGATAGGTAATCATAATAATATTCGTATAATTCCGGTTTTCTATGGTTTAATCAACGTCATAACTCGATTTTTCACCTGTATAATTGTACGTATGAATAGTTTTCACTATCTAGGTAGGTATAAAGATATTTAGTTATTTAAAAATGCCACTTGACACCTATAAATTAAATACTTTCGATATTATGAAATCAGAAATTATTTATTATTGCGGGTAACTGTACATAATAATATGATGCACGTGTTTAAAGTTCGTTTTTTTTCGCAACAGTTTAAATATCTTCATATTATCAACGTAATGGTTAAAGAATCTATAGACTTTAGCCGGACATGGGTAATTTTGTTTGTTTTTTCAACGTGGTTTCGTATGGTAGATAAATTACGACTAAAATGTCGAATGTGTACAGAGTGATTCGCTATGTACATAATAATATATGGTCATAGTTTTTAACCTTAAATTATGCATAATTTTTTGTGTTTAAGTGCACTTAAAAACCATTTATTCAATAGGCATCTTTACTTAAATTTTTTTACGTGTCACTTAGAGAGTATCGTTAAATTATTTTTATTTTGATGTACAAAAGTTATTTCAGTGATTTTACAGCCAAATTCATAGAAACGTTTCAGAATTTACTAAGAACAACTTAATATAATATAATATGCTTGTATTTATCATATACGGATTTTATTTTATTTTTATTTTGTAATGTTTTCCTAAGAAAATTTTTAGATTCTAATGAATTTTTAAACTCTATAGTATACTATATTACTACTGAAAATATTATATGCTATAAAATCGTATTTTTATCATAATTCCATGAATAACAAAAAAAAAAAATATATATATATATTTACTGAGATCTATAAATATAGATTAAAATTTTAAACTAAAATTATACAAAGTATTTCGAAGGATCCTATATATAAATTTGGTTGTAAGGATAATAATATAATCTTATTATATTTTTAATTGTTTCGAAAATAAAATTGATTGGTTGTATAATTTTCAAGCATTTATTAACCTATTTGTCTTTAAACCCATTCAAAGTTACAATAATTATTATTCAAGGAAATTTCGTAACAAATTATTCTTAGTACCCATACATAAATTACAATGACTAAATAACTATTGGTTTCGATGTGTTCAATAATTTTCAGAAAAATCTTTTAAATGCTTGTATAATATGATCACAGGAAACTATTATTTAAATGCCACGAAATAATTTAAATGTGGTTCTTATGTATTAAAGTCCAAAAATATGCAGTTAAGGGTTAAACGTAATGTGGAAGGTATACTTGGCGAATCACTCTGTACATATGGGTGGTGGGGGGAGGTCATGATTAAAATATATTACGTGCTACTGAATATGACATCAGCCAATTATTTCGTTTCTTAAATTAGTAATTTAAACAAGTGTTGTGCATATTATACGATGACAGGTTTTTAGTTTGCAAAATTTATACATACTGCAGTTCGGTGTAGATAATCAACTGTTTTGCAATGGTTGTGGGGATATTATTATACTTATCACAAAAATGATTAATTTGCTTTTATTTAAAAAAAACAACAAATGTTTATACCTACGCATAATATTGTTCTTAATTATCTAAATAAGAATTGGAATATCTATATAGTTCAATTTTCCGCTATAATGCTTACCTAATATTTTTAACACTAAATTTTTTTATTAATTTATAAATTTTTATTTTACATTTTTTATGTTTATACGACAATAAAATAGTTATAAAAAAATAAACATAGATTCATATATTCTCTTTTTAAACAGTAATTATTGTACTGAACGCACAAATAAAATACTAACGGAATATGACATTGAATCGATAATTTAATCATAAATTAAATATTAAAAGTAATAATAAAATAGCTAAGAAGAGAAAATAATAATTATAATTTTATTCGCGTAACGGTAATAATGTTCAGATATTGATGTTTAACATATAATATTATTATCAATAGTTCACACAATTTTTACATTATATATTTTTCTTGAATTTAAATATTATTGAAAATAATTTAAATGCCAAAACTCTAAATGACAGATATCAGTACAGATACTTGCATGGTGAATTTTTCAACATAAAACTTTGATTTTCTAGATCAATTTTCGTTATTATATGAATTTTAAATATTTTTAATAACAATTTTAATAATATTTAATTTGTAGTACCTAATTCTATATTTTTACAAAAAAAAAAAAAAAAAATCGAAATATTTACTATATTTATTTTTTTTTTTTTTGAATTCCTAGCATATATTTTAGTATAAATAACAAATAAATAAAAAAAATATATTTATATTTTGAACTTCATATATTCGAGCACAGGACATTTCTTCTGAACATTTTGATATATAAATATCGAATATTGATCAATCATTTCATTGTTTATAGGCACTTAAAGTTTGTAGGATTGGAGGAACAGGGAATACATTTTTACTTTCCTCCAATTCGAATTTTTCATAACTTTGAATGTTCATGAATTTACAATGACATTTTTAACAAAAATAAAAAAAAAATATTCTACATTGTAATATAAAATACTAAAACTCCATTGAAATAAAAAAAAAACTGTTTTCTATAAATAGGAGGCACACACTTTGAATAATATATTTTTTAAATATTCCATAATACAAAACCTGAAATTGACTGAGAAAATGAGCGTTTTATTAAAAAAAAAAAATCATTTTGTATAATATATAATATGTATTTAAATAATATTTATTTGTAAATATTTAAATAGAATTGCAGAATCGGGTAAAAATATTTGTAAATTTTTTTCAATCGACTAATTATAGTTTTTCATATTATATAATTAATTATTTGATTAAAATATACTATTGGTGTACTCATATAAAATATATAATATCTATAAACTCATTATTATTTTGAATTATAAATTTAATATGTGTGTCCTATAATAATTTACTTGTACATATGATTATTATAGCTGATTACGTCATATTAAAATTTATGAAAAAATTTCAATATTTTTTTAATTCGATTGTGTTATATATTGTACGGTACATATCTGTTTATTACTGTTAACTATTTTTATGGTATTTTAAGTAAAATATTACCTAAAATATGTATAGTATATTCCTCGAACAAAATTAATTTGTTGAAGTATAAATGGGCGATTAATCTACATTCAGTATAGTTTATTGAGGCTGTTATGCTACAATAATATAGTAAACGAAAATTAGATATTATATATATATTATATCTTGACGAAACAAATCAATTTTAATATTTTATCTCTTTCAATTTGTAAAAATTTCAACGTATAAAGTAAAATAATGAAATCATGTTGATTAAAAAAAAAAAAAAAGATTGACTATACAAATTAACATTGTTAATGTATACAAGTAAACAATAGTAGTAAAAAAATGTTTATTATTGTTGAGTGTAAACAGCCGAAGCTTATAGTTATATTCGAGATTATCTATTATATTATTCTTGGTGACCAAAAACATCGTGCGTACCTATACCTAGTTTAATTTATGCGCACTCGCTAATGATTCTAAAAACAAGTTAGGTATATTTCTTGAAATTTTCCCACATTATGCAATATTCGTGGCTGGAATAGAGTAATGTCCATGACTTGAATTTTCATATTTCAGTGTGCTTTTTTTTTGTGTGACTTCTAAGCCTAAAATATCAGGTCAAACATTCATCGCGCTCATTTCAATAAATTAACTCGGTCGTTATATGTGCACGCTGACGACGACCCTAAGCGTAATATTTCAAACTGACTGTACGATATAGTATATGCACCGTCGATAACAATAATAATTAGTTATTCTTTTAACGGGTATTTGGATGTCTATTGTGTCTCGTGAAAAAAGTATTATTAGTATGCATATTGCATATAGGTACACGGCTTTATGTGAAAAACAAAATTATTGTATACAATTATTATATTTCTCTAGGCTGCGCATTTTTGTATAATATTTCTAAGTCGACGATTATGCACACGGTTAAGAAAATAAAGAAGGCAGATAATATATCTATATAAAAAAAATATGCGTTAAAAACTACAAATATGGACAAAAATATCGCGCCTACGTCGGATTTAGCCTCTCTGGACTGCTGGGATTATACGATCGAATTGGAATGTCTCCGTGGTCCACAAGGTATTGTAATATTATAATATATATTATAGGTATTGGATATAAATCAAATTAATGTTATGCAAATAGTGTTTTAAAGAGTAAACTTAATTACATTAAACTATATAATATATTCTATTGTATGTATATTATTCTTATGCGTTTATCGCAGACGGATCAACAGGTGATTATTATCTGTTACGCATCTGTCAATGACGTGGAGAAGGACCATTTTTGAGGCACGTACTTCTTTTTTTTCTTATAAAAAACATCTAATTTATTTCGATTTTCTTAGGGGGTTCAAGAATGTATATTATGTAGTCAGTAGTAGCTATATTATATTTGTATAGTTCGTCACGTCATTGCAACTGACTTCATTGACATCATTGAGTCCCTATACGAGAGTTTTGCTTTGGAAGTGGAAAAAGCGCTTTGTTAGAACGGCGTTCCTCGGTTTTAAGTATTTTATTGACAAAAAATCAAAAATAATCATTACTATACCTACATCTATTCAAAATTTTGGAACTGATTTCATTAAAAAAACATGCTCTCTGGCTCGTATTCGAGTAGATATATGCGTTAGTAGCCGATAATAAGCACTACTACGAATTTCGTCACGCACGGTCAGCTCCCGTGACCAATAATCTGGATTTGGTGTATTATGTATTCATATATTATACTCGATTGATGTCATCTTGACTGACGGTCAAGTTTGTCAACGCTAGATTTACACGGATTTTTAAAAATGTCTAAGGTAAGGTCGGACATGGTGGAAAACAGAAATATAAGCTTGGTCAGTTATTATCTTGGATATAATATCGTCTTATTGAATTGTTGATAATTTTGTCGCTCACTGAAAACACACTAAAGTATTAAGTATTTTACTTTACTATACTACTATTATTGGACACACAGAAAAATTCGATTAGGTACCTACTCTATAAATTGTATAAATACAATACCGATTGCATTAGTCGGTTTTTTAATTTGCATTCCTGAAAAGTGAAATTTCAAGTTGAATTTTCTATATTAAAATAAATATGTAATGGTACAATAATATGTTGATAAAAATATACACAATTCTTATCGTTCATTTAATATTTCCGTTTTATTTTTATATAAAGATCTAAAAATGTATAGTATTGTCGAGTTGTCCTTACATATTACCTATGTCATAATGAGTATAGGTATTTTGGCATAAATGCAATGCTATTTTAATGTTTAAACAATATTGTATTGCGAAGTGTATTTAATTATCTACAAAAACACAAGTCACTTAAGTTAATGTCTATAACACACCTTTACGGTATGTTTATTTGGAAAAATAATAATATTATTAATCTATAGGTGTACTATTATCTTATTATTCTTCTCCTTCGCCTTCTCTCCTGAGTATATATAGATGCTGCTATAGGTATATTATTATATATTATATTAAATATAATAAATCATAAATGTATATATTCCCTCTTAAATTACCGTCAAACGTTGTGTCACAGAAAATATTTATTCATTTTATTTTCAATCAGAATTATATTTTAACAGTTAAATTTTTATTATATTTTAATAATGTGAAATTGACAATATTGCACAACATGCTTATCGAATCATTTCGAGGAGCTTGCCTTGCAATATGACTTAAATATACATTTTCAGGACCGTATTCTGAAAATGATTTGGTCCTTATCGGTTCTATAAATGCGTCGGTGTTTAATTCTGCAGTTGCTCTATATAGAAACCCGGTTATTATGTAGTTATATATATTAGTGGTGACTGGTTTAATTATTTCTTAATAAAAATATATATAATATATATAAAAATAAATAGATTTTTTATAGAATATGTAGTATTATAATTATAGAAAGTTAAAAGTGAGTTATGAAATTATATAATAATTATTAAATATAATATAATAAATATAATATAAATAATAATTATATTATTATTATTATATTATTATATTTATAATATAATATAAATAATAATAAAAAATATTATATAATAACATACTTAACCCTCGTGGGTATACCAATAAAATCGTTTTAGTTTATAAATTAAAATATAATAATTTAAAATAATTAAGTACTCTCGTAAAATCTAAAAATAATATTTTTGTATTATTCATTTTTATCTTCAGCTACTGAGCGAAGCGATGAATGTATCGGTTTCAACGCGATGTATATTTTTTTTTATGACTGTACACATTTTTGCGGGTGGAAAGTATCGAGCACGAGTTTTGGAGTAAAGAACTTTTTCTGTGGGTTCTAATTGGTACTTTATGGAGGTTCTTTTTAGAATTTCTTAAGTATGTAAAAAAATATATATTTAAATATTTAATTATAAATATAGAAATATTTATAAATATTTTATATTGTATTATGGATGTAAGTATGTAATATGGAAATATTTTATAAATATAGGAGAACTATATTAAAATAACAAATAAAGTTGCCAAATTTAGGTACATATACCTATATATATTTTTTAATTATATATGTTTATTGATGAACTTCCCCCAGATTCGTCTTTTAAATGCAATGATTTATATTTCCTTTCATATTTAAAATAATAATAACATACTATCCTGTCAGAGGACAATAAAGGGACGATCATTTGTATATGGGTGAATTTTTTTATTTATTCTGTAACCCGCTAATCATTTATGGTCGAAACTAATTATTACTAAGTAATATTTTTTCGAATATTCGACGGCATATTCTTGTATGCATATTTTATTGTTTATATTTAACATAAGATATAAGTATCTATTTATTTTTAAATTGTCCTTAATATATTTTAATTTTTATCAATTCTGAAGTATATCGATTAAAAATATGTTCTTATTTGACAAAACATCGACAATTTTAATTAATTAATTTTTAAAATATACGAGTTAATAATTATTAGTTTCGGACAATATTGGAAATCAAATTTATATATTTTTTAGAAAGTATTAATTTGGTTTTAATTCATTTACAAATAATTTTAATTATATAATTTATGAGAAATAAATTAAATAAAGAAGTTATAACCAAATGTAATTGTACTGTAATGTATGTATAAAATAAAACTGCACATTATATAACTCGACCCTCAAGTATTCAATATTAAGTTTGCAATAATTATATATATATTATGTTAATAAATAGCACTTATACTTGTTATAATATGTTATATTATGTTTGCTAATATTTTTAATATTTTATAAATACCTTCATTTAAATTATTAATTTTAATTTGGTACTTTTTATACTTTTGATGTTATAATATACGCATTGAAATAAAAAAATGTTCTCTTACTGTTTAATTAATATAATTATAATATCATATATAGCTAATTATTATATAAAAATATCATGATTACATATAATATTATATGATATTAAGTGTATTGTTATAGGTACCGAACTTATATAGAATAACTTTGATTAAGAATCAAACAATATATTTTTATTATAATATGCGAATAAACACAATTATTTTTAATTAATACTATCATGAAGTTGGAACTGGACGAATAAATAATTAAACGATTAAATATTAATAGGTATTTATTTATTCCAAATCAATGCGATATAAACAGGTTAATTAAATTATGACCAATTAAAAAGAAACTAAATAAATAGTAATATTTGAACTCAAAAATGTATAGGTAACACTTGATATCATATTATATTTATATAGTTTATATTATAGTCATAGTGTATTTAAAGTATTTAAAAATATGTTATTATATTTACCTATATAACGATTATTTTTCGTATATTATCATTTTAATTTTAAAATCCTCTATCGATGTCAATACATAAATTAAAATGTTATGACTAGGATTCGGAAGTAGTAGATAACCTACGATACCTTAAAAAATGACACGAATAAGATGCAAATGTGTCCTAAACTATGTCAATAATCCCAGCAAAAAATTTCCTAAGAATTATAAATAATTAAAAATAACGACCTGTTAAGATTTAAAAAAATACAAGTATTGATTTTATAATAAAAGTTCGTTACAAAATTAATGATATAAGTATAAAAAATGCAGAAAAATTACATTAGGTAGGTATATAGATTTACGTCAGTATGCCATAAAAACATATTTTGCTAATATCGAATCTAATATTGTAATCAAATTATTGTAAAATTGTGATTTTTCATGAAATTTGGGCTAAATGTACAAAAATTACTTTAAAATAGTCTACCAAATACCTAGAAAAATGCAAAAAAAAAAAAAAAAAAATATAAAGAAGAAAAATGTATTGTTTAGATTTGTATATTATTGTGTTATGTAGGAATACGTTTTTAGCTATTAAGAAGCACCGTCTATATGTATTAGTCTTATACTTTAAGATAATGCAAAAAAAAAAAAACCAAAAAAATAAAAATCATTGTAAAACCATTCTGAATCTAAATTGAAAATGTAGAATAACAAATAGTTATTTAGTTTCGTATGTCATATAGAAGAATATGCATCTTTTAACTACATGGTAGTACATAGTTTTGGACATAAAAAGAAAGAAATAAAAATACAAATATAAAAACAATAGAATTTCGACCAATATATAATGACTTTCAATGAACTTCTGTGCGTGGGTTTTATATAAATGTTGTCATTAAAAAAAAAAAAGAAATAAAAATAGTCGACGATATCATAATATTTTTTAGCGAAACTGGATTACTGCAGGATCAGACGGCAGACAGCAGTCGGATATCTTGATTGCATCAAAAAGCCACAAAAATGAAATGTATAATAATACATAAAATAACAGACGTCGAATAGTAATATTTTATGCAATACGAATTATTACAGCTACCAAACCCTATAATGTACGGTACATGCGCAACATGGTTATAATGGCTTTAGCGAAAACCAATTCGATAGTATTATTAAGGTATATATAGGCACTATCGAGGTTAACCCGAGAGGCTAGCCCGGTTAAGTGGGCTTTCAATGAAAAATATAATCCAAATCGGAATGGAAATCAAAAAAATAAAAATAAAATAAACGTTTTCTCCGAGGTTTGATCACGACGTCCTGGCTTCCTTCTATGGGATTGCGACGCTTTCGAAATACCAATACCGTGTTTAAGGTTTAGCTGTATACCTATATAACTGCTAACGTATTATGTTAGGTACACACAGGTATTACGAATAAATAGTTTGATCACTCCCGAAGATCACGACCGATCAATATGATTTAGAAAAAAATCACGGTTTTTTTGCGAATCATTTGAGTTAATAAAGAAGAGTAGGTACTTATTTAATATTAGTATTATATATAATTTTTTTTTTTGATTTCTAAATATGAGTGCACGTAGGAACCTCGAATTCTACCGTGTAATCATTGTATTTATTATAAAACTTATACGTATAGGACATAAGTACTACACCTATATTATTATCGTAAACCGTTATTGATCGATTGATTTTGTACCTAGGTATAGGTGTATTGATATAGGTATTGTTTAAACTAATAATGGTGAATTTTGATGAATTACAGACTTGCAGCTAGCGGCGGAACTGGGAAAAACTCTGCTGGAGAGAAATAAAGAATTGGAGACCAATTTGAGACAACAACAAAATGTTGTGGAAGATCGCAACCAAGAGATCGAGGTAATTGATAATAATGTTATTATAATATTCAAAATAAAATCTGAAATATGCAAATATTTACATTAATATACACGTAGGTATATTATATTATAATACAGAGGTTCCTAATCTTATCTTATCATAGATGGGCTCATTTTTTTAAAATATTGAAAAGTTGGTTACCCACTCAAGTCACGGTGATATTTTTCTTCAATATCTTCAAGATGTAACTAGTCATGCACAGATTTCGATATTTTATTTTTCTTTCAGTATTAATGTATAGTTAATTTGAAAATTAATATGCAAAAAAGTTTAACCATTCTTAATTTTTGAAATCTTCATTTTTTAATCTGAAAATTATAAGATATTATTAAATTTTGTCTCAATTTAGATATTGTGAACAAAAAACTTAATTAAAAAAAAAAAAAAATCATTTAATAAATTAGATACCTTATCTGTATAAATATATATATATTTTTTAATAAGTAACAGTTTTTTTTAAACGATATTTTTTTATAAATTTAAAACTTTCCGATCACACTTTTTTAAATGTATTTTTATAATATGTACTATATACCTAGCTTATATTGATATTTTTACCTAGCTATATTTACGAAATCAATTTTGTTTTATATTTTTTTCGACTTTTTTCCACGAAAAGGTTTATATTATTGATCAATCCATACCTTCATAGGAATAACTAGGTGTATTATATTATTATAATTTATAAATGTAATTTTATGTTTAGTTTTTCTGTTATTGCATTTTACGATAGTTGTCCAATTATAACAAATCTTCATAATTATATTTTAATGAGAAATTAACGGAAATACTAGTAGCATCTTATTATCTTATTTTTGTTTTTTAATATAAAAAAAAGTAATTTTATGTAAGTATGATATACATGTTATTTTCTATTATTTGAAAAAATCTTAAATTTCATAAAACATGTGTTTTTTACATTAACCTAAAAAGATAATACTATCTGCTCGTTTTGTATTCACTACACAAACATTTATAACACGAGCATAGTAACGAATGCGTTTTGTTTTAACTCTCGAAATTCATGAATCGTATGACCATATCGGTTCGCATTATACCGCTCGTCATTTCTTGATAATAAATATAGATTGTAATGATTTTTAATGTTGTGTATACCACTTTATACAATATGCACAGTGTAACAGAACTATTTTGACAAATGTAGGTGTGTACTATGTGTCTACTTTTGTTCTATTCAATATTTTTAAAGTTAAAAAAGCATTAAACTATTATTATTACTTATTAGGTAGGTATACACTTCTGCCCTATACATTTCATGATTATTAATTATTATTATAAAATCAAAAATGTTTAACACTGATATTAAAAACTTTTTTTATAATGTTTAGTCGTTAATTATTTATTAATTAATGTTAGTTAAGACTACCTATATAAATATATTATATAGTCGGTAACTTATAGGTCTATAATATGGGTTTAAAGTTTTAAGTCATGATTTTAGATTTCTAAACACATGTTTAGACACCTTATATCCCCATTGTGTCATTCCATTCGTCCGTAGTTACTAGTACATGTTTACGATTGTTGATTTGGTTACCAGGGAGATAGATATTATTCATTTTATAATATTTTCATCACTTAATTACGAGGAACATTGTTGATTTTTAAATTGTTTATAGATTATTGTTTAAAATGTTTAGAAACTGAGAATTCTGCACGCTGGCAGAGTGAGTTTTCCTAACTTGTTTAAATTGAAAAAATTGCAAGGGATGATTATTTGATAACATAATTGACATCGATAGTAAAAAATATAGTATTTATAAATAAATAATATAATGAAATAATATTTTGATTTTCTTTAATAATAAAATTGATCGAATCATAGTACCTAAAGTTTTTAACACTAATATTTATCTGACAATTAAATCTACAAAATGGCAATCTTTTTCTTTATTATTACAATACAGTTTTGTATTTTTCATTTCGAGTTCCTAAAAATTTAAATTATATTACAAATACTTTAATATACGTACTTAAATACAATATTAATTCAATTACCTTAGATGTGTAATAAATATATATATTTTATACATTTGGAACAAAAGTTACTATACATTAATTCATGATAATTTCTTCTAAATAAATAAACATTTAAAAATATTTATTAAAGTTGCGCCATATATATACACGAGTATATATAATTTCTTAATTTTATCGAGACAGTGATTTTAAATGTAATTACATTTCAATAAATCATAAAAAAGCTTAACAATTATACAATCTTGTTGACATTTTGACCCGTCAACATTTTCAGAAAATTAATCTCTTCAAATCGGCCATCTTGAAATTATATATAATTTAAAAACATCGAAAATGGTTTTACCGGACTATTGAACATCAAGGCTAGGCAAGTTATTATTATTATTAAACAAGTATATGTTAAATATTTAGTTAAAAATAAATGATAACGAAGTTAATGTAATTTTTTTACTATTAATTATTGTGTACTTAAGTAGGAAAATATTTCTAGAATGTTAATAATAACGATTTTTTTCTTCAAAATTTTGGAGTATGAAGTATTGATAAGAACACATTAGTAATTAGATGATCAATTAAAACTGTGGAATTGGGTAAATTATTATTATCCTAATCAAATAATAGGAAATCAAAACACATTTTTGAAAATATATCAAAAATATAAAAATTATAATTATTTAGGTACCTATATATAGAATGGCTTTTTGAGTAATTTTACTTTTAGTTTATAAAAAAGTAACTAGTTTTGTAAAAAGTAATAACTCATTAAGAGAATTATTTGCCGTCGTCATCTAACGAACTGATAATATACAAAATTTACGTTCAGAATTTTCAACACAAGTTTATCATTTATAACAGAATAAATTAACCTATTACATCGCCTATTACCAAGTTTATAAACAAGATAATTTTCTATGCAGTAGCGTAATTTTTATTCGAAATTTTAAAAAGAGATACAACTATTTTAAAATGCCAATAATTTAAAATTAAAATTTCGAAAAAAGGTTTTACTATTTGTATATAGCATAGATCTCGTCTATAAATTCGGTAATTGGTTAATTTCTTCTAACGTTAGAAAGGACAAAGTTGCGGTTGAAAACACGAACGTGAATTTCGTATACCTGATATCAGCTGTTGACTAGACGGAGGCAGCAAACGCGGTCTCGTATATATCACGTCATCTCGAGTATTATTTAGAGTTACCTAGTAGGTACATTTAGTTTATACATCTTAAAATGTAACTGTCGTTATGTCGAAAAAAAAAATAATAATAAATAAATAAATAAATAACTTGACTTTTAACTTTTAAACGCACGCCTATATACGGTTCAGCCGTAATACGGAAAACGGAATTTTTAAATCTCGATTTGATTGCGTGCAGGAGATATTTTTACATGAGACACCCTGTATACGTATATATTTATCTTTTCATTCGTAACGCGTATAATTAGGTACATTTCGTTTTCGTTAATTATACGCTTTTGACATTAACGGGTTGTGTTGCCTACTGTACGCAAAACACACGCCATTGAATTCGATTTGCGCCAGCTATATGACGAATATTATGATAATTACGTTGTCCGCGCACAATAAAACATAATATCGGGAATTCTGAATCCGAAACGTATTCCTCCGACATTTTCCGACCGTCGTTGAAACGTGACCTTAACGATATTACGCGGCTAAATCGTGTACACGTATACAATACGAAAAGTTAATCTCGCACATTACACAGGCATAATATTTTAAATCGTCAACGGTAATCGCGTTACATCTGGCATCCTGAACGATGCTGTAGGCATTATATTATTTTTATATCCGTGGCAGCGTTCCAAACGGTCGGAGACCGATCGGCACGAGGTCTCGGTGGCACGCTGCGGCAATGCTAAACGCATTTTTTCTCAGTCTCGGCCCCCGCTTGCCACCGCGACGATATTGCGAGGCTCGTGAAAACCTCAGCATCCAACGCGACACAATGAATCCCGTCGAAAATCTGACCGAATGGCCGAACTTTCAAAGGGCCAACGAACAGGCCATCGGTTTCAATCTGTACGAACTGGTAGTGACCGACTGTTTGATATGTTGGCAGTATCTCACCAAACAGACGGCCGCCCTGAGGGAAGTGAACGACTCCAGGCTGCGCATTTACGAGCAGCTCGAGATCAGCATTCAGGACCTCGAGAGGAACAACCAGAGGCTCGTCCAAGAGAACGTAAACGACAAGAAACAAATAAAAAGGTGACACGGGACGTTACGATTATAATATTATATATTATAGTTTAATTATTTTGATAATCGTTTTTTTTTACGAAAAAATTATATGTAATTAATTATGCTGCTGTGTTATGCGTGTATAGTCTGTACGAGACGATTGATAGTCTGGAGAGTCGCTGTGAAGATTTGCAGCATCTAGTCGACGACATGGGTCATTTGAAGAAAGACGACAGCGCGGTCAGCGACGAGGGCACCGTCGGCGGGTCTGCGGCCGATGACCAAGACGAATACGCCAAACTCGTTTCGCAGTTGGAACATGCGAAAAATCAACGGGCCAAGGAACAGAGAAAAGTGTCTGAATTAGAACAAAACGTGTCGTTACTCATACAGGTAAAAATAAAAGCAACAACATATTATATAACGCCTTACCGGATAAAAACAAAAAGTAGATAATATTCAATATTCAATATAATATTACAATATTCTGTTTCTCGAATGTTTGATGTAGAAATTTGTATGCACCTATATATAATAATAATGGTCCATATAAAAAAAAATCTACAAAATATTGTATTATATGTAGTTATGAAGAAAAAACTTCATAAAATCCCGTCAATTTCTTTTTATATATATATAATATATAATGTAAGATAATATAGTTACGTGATTTTATGAACTTTTTTTTTGTTATTACATTAAATTTTTATATTACACACATGCAATTATTTAAAAATGTGTAATTTTTTTATCAACAATATGAGTGACGGTATGGATATTAAATTATTGAAGGTTGTCAGGATGGAAACGGGATTCAGCCAAGTACTCATCATACATACCTAATAATTTAATGACATTAAAATGGGTTATCTATTGATAATATAGGAGAACACGAATCTGGAAGAAAAAGTGTGCGTGATGCAACAGAAAGACGAAGAACTTAAAACGCTTCAAGATCAAATTGTCTACCTGGAAGAAATAAGGTATAAGATATATAATAATAAAATGTAATATAAGAAATAAGCCAACAATATTAATAATGTGTTTATTATTATAATAGTACTTATGTTATATTATTATATAATGGTACACTATTATAGGCGACCAGAACAGCTATTAATATATTTTAACGATAGATCGAATAACGAAAACATTCGAAGACTTTTTTTTTTAACGTATATAGTAGGTACCTATTGTACGAAATGTATACAAACAAATTTAATTATATTTTAATCGATATCAATTTTAAATGATGACAATTGTTCGTCTAAACATTATATACTTTATGAAATGATTTATATATTATATTTTAACGAATACGATTTCGTTAATAATAATATTATATTATAGTCATCGCAT
This sequence comes from Pemphigus obesinymphae, assembly GCA_025469235.1. Classification (NCBI taxonomy): domain Eukaryota; kingdom Metazoa; phylum Arthropoda; class Insecta; order Hemiptera; family Aphididae; genus Pemphigus; species Pemphigus obesinymphae. The sequence goes on along the minus strand of JAIPRL010000318.1, from coordinate 58,114 downwards.
AGTACCTATACTAGCTTATCCTTGTAGAAATGAAAATACTGTTTGTATTTCTGGTTGCAACGCGGAAATAATAAATATTCAATTATACGTATGTACACTCATTATGGGTAATTTATATATGAAAAATGGTACTTGCAAAAATATTAAAAACGTTTTATTAATTACTTACAAATATATAAATAGTGATTTTATCTAAACGAGTTATCTAAATTTTTGTAAATGTCATGTGGACGGCTTAAAATACTAAAACAAAACAATTTTCAAAAAGTAAAAATAATGTTCTAATAATGTTTTAGGTAAAGTTTTTATCCGATAATTTGATGTTTGAAAATTATTTTTAGTATAATGTTTTAAAAAGTTTTATGACCATTTTTTTAATGTTAATTTTTCGTACAGAAAATTTTTCCAGAACATTACCTAGATCATTATTTTACATTTTGGAAAGGTTTTAAGACTATTGTGTGTTTTTTCAATATCTAGATGTATTAATGTTTTAAATATTTGAATTAATAATGTATACTGTAAGTACTATGTAATATTATAAAAATACGGGTGTTCTACTGAAGATTTTTAAAAATTTTCAATAGTTTGAATTGATTTTGAAAAATGATTTTTATAACCTCGACGTGTCTAATTAGTGTGTTTTTTTTTTGCTTAATTGCTCGTTAAAGACAAGGTAACCTGTGTCGACGCTGTCAACGTAGTACTGACCCGAACCTGTTCGACGAATATTCGGTGTATGACGACGATGATGACACCGACGATATTAGTGCCATAGGATCATATGTCGAAACTCACAAACACGAAGTCTTGCAACAATTACAAGTATGTATTATTTGTTCTCAAACCGAAAAGAATTAAACGTGATACAGATATCTACCTACATTGTTATCACACTTATACCAGGTATATACTTTATATATATTATCACGTTAAAGCGTATAAATGTTTTAAATTAAAGTAACTGAATACCATAATAACAATTTACTTTCATACATTTTTATATTTTCATTTTATGATACAATACTGAATACATTTAGATCTATTGAACGTTTATTTATCATTGTTTAAAGTCAATTAAAACATCGTAATTGATAAGACGGTTTTACAATCCGCATATACGATTAATCGCGCGTTATGAACGCCACTGTGAAAGTGAGTCATTTCAAAAGCAGACAATTCTAATTACAAAAACCTAAATTAATTATATTTTGGCATTTCGCCTGAATAAAACATTTATTAGCGGCTATAGTTGTTATTTTATTTCGAGATCCAATAATGATCCAGATTTTTTGACATTTTAAATGAGGTCACACAGTAAGTAGGTAATTTATACCTAGATATTGTATTTAAAACGAGTTTTCCAAATAAACACGACATATCATTATATTGTAGAGAAATTGGTGCAAAATTCTCATATAAATCGATATAAAACCAATATTTTACGACAACTAATGATGTAAACTATTTATTATACTCATTATTGCCTATAAATTATAGGCGTAATTTATAGTCACATAATATTGATAGTATCTATATCATACTCCTCTCTATAACTTGCAACATAATGATGAATCGATAGATAGTACATTACAATATTACATACCTACTAAACATTAATTAAATAGACTACCTTAAATCTTCCTTATCGCTTGCTCATTGAAGTATTCATGTGCTAGGTATACAAAAATAAGGAGTATTATGGAAGAATAATTTTCTTAAGTTATTAACAGTGTTTTATTTGTTATTGTTATATTTTGAATAAAAACATGATAATAAAAGTATTTTATCTAATGTATTATATACCAGATATCCAAAAATCGTCATTGAGTCTATTTTTATCATTCGTGTTTTAAATGTCGTTCATCCTGCTTATATAAATAGATCAGATGTACTAAAAACGGAAAAATTTTATTAAGATTGCAGTATAGATGCATGCATAGGTAATAATTGAATATCTACTGTCGGTGACGCACACAGAATTTGTTTAGGGAGGGATCATTTAAAAATATTACAATCTCACCCACTCGTCCAAAAAAGTATATATATATTATATACCTTTTATGTAAATTAACTTAATTTTAGTGGGACGGGCGAATAAAATGGAAAATATGGGAAAGTCGATGTAATGTAAACTTCATTACGAATTCAGATTAGTTTTCAGAATCCTAATAGAATCACTAGATCGATTGGTACATTTGAAATAGAATACCTAAATCTAAATTGCTGTGTTACGTTTATCTGCGTGATAGAGAGAGAACGCCGCTTTCAATTCCCTTAATTTTGTATATTAGAATATTTTGAGTCTTTGTGAGTGGCTTTTTAAACATTGTGGTAATAATGTTGGCAATTTTAACTTGAAAATGTGGTAATAGTTTAGATAATTCTGAACATATAGAATGGTAATATCACGGTTTGACATCGGCAACACTGCTTTTATACATGTTATTTTACCACAACATAAGTAAACTTCTGTGGTTTTATCGTTGGTAGCATTCGTTGTAAAATAATGAATGTTATTTAATTGTATTATGTAAAATTCGTTTATTAAAAAAATCATTTTAAGAAAATTGTTCAAAAACCTCTTGGTAAAATTCGGGAGGAGTTATAATTCATATATATATATATTATATAGGACATATAATAAATGTAAATATAAATGATGTTGCTTCTCTATTTTCTAAACATTTCAATTCAGTATATTCTCTCAGTATAACTCTCATGTAGACTATGTTCCTTCTTCGGTTTCCAATTTGATCCACGATCTTCCTAATAATTGTCTCTTTGATTTGCGTCAGGTTGAAGATGGACTTGCCAAACTAAAAAATAACAAATCTATTGGTTCTGATGGCCTATCTGGTATTTTTCTATATGCTATACGTTCCTCGCTTTGTTTTCCACTTTGGCTTATATTTCGCAAAAGCCTCGACTCTGGTGTCTACCCTGAGATATTTAAACTCAGTTCTGTATCGCCAATTTTTAAGTCGGGTGACATATCTGATGTAGGTAACTATCGACCTATCACAATAATCAGCCATATACCTAAACTCTTCGAATCACTCGTTCTGCGTAGCATTCAGCCTTCTGTTAATGTAACTTTAGTGGATGAACAACACGGATTTCGGCCGGGTCGTTCAGCAACTACTTGCAACCTTGTATTTGTTAATTACGTGTATAACGCATTCTCCAATGGTAACCAAGTAGATGTCATCTACACTGACTTCCGAAAAGCATTTGACAAGGTAGACTAAAAGACTCTGATGAAAATTCTCGTATCTAATAGATTTGGTGAACCATTACTATCCTGGTTTAGTTCTTATCTAACTAATCGCACTCAATACATAAAGGTTTTTGGTGTAAAGTCTGAGGTGAGTTTTGTTCTGTCTGGGGTCCCTCAGGGGGGACACCTTTCCCCTATACTCTTTTCTCTTTTCATAGTGTGTTATTCAAAATAGTCATTTTTTATTATTTGCCGACGATTTAAAATTATTTTTAGATATCAGTTCTAAAAATGACTGCTTTTTACTCCAAAGGGACCTTGATGCGATTGGTATATGGGCTAAAAACATTGGACTCGAGTTTAATATTTCAAAGTGTCATTCCATGTCTTTCCACAGAATTCTTTTTCCCATTGTATCTAATTACACTTTGTATGATTCCTTACTTACTAATGCTGGTAGTATGGTAAATTATCTAGGTATTACTCTTGATCGGGAACTAAAATTCCACGATCATATTGAAAAATCCTGCTGCAAGGCTTTGAAAACACTTGGCTTTATAAAAAGAGTCTCCTTGGAATTAAATTTGATATCACCACTTAAAGCGTTATTCTGTGCACTTGTCAGGTCTATCCTTGAGTATGGTGTAGTTATTTGGGACCCGTCTACTGCGAGTGGTATGAACCAGTTAGAAAGAGTACAACGTAAATTTCTAAGTTTTGCTGCAATGGTACTTCACATTGACCACTTACCGCATGAGTAAGATCCAGTACTTAAGCGGCTTGGTTTAACAATCCTAGCTGATAGACGTGTATCTGCAAACAAAGTGTTCCTACGTAACCTTATAAATGGCTCTATAGACTGTCCTGTATTGTTAAGTCAGCTAAATT
>JAIPRL010000318.1:0-46014 GCA_025469235.1 Pemphigus obesinymphae | reverse complement strand
TAGATTAAGATGGCTCGGGCATGTATTAAGGAGGGATGAGACTGAGGCAGTAAGATTAGTAAGGGAAATGCATGTTGTTGGTAAAAGGGGGAGGGGAAGACCGAAAAAGAGATGGGGGGATGTAATGACGAGTGATATGAGGAAGGTGGGAGTAAGTGAAGAAGATGCGGGTGATAGAGTTAAGTGGAAGTGTAGGACCAGGGTGGCCAACCCCAATAGTTGGCAGAGAAGGCGAAGCAGAAGAAGAAGACTATAGATATGATAACTTGAAATTAGATGAATGTTAATGAACAAACCCGCTGTCGTGAAAAAGTCATTATTTCGATTTAAGCTTTGTAATGTAAGTTAGGTATACTGTTTCCCCCACTTAGAACACTTAGGAAATAATGAGCTAGAAAAGGCTAAGTCCGCAAATTAAGGTTAGTTGGGAAACATCTTTAAAAAGTAAAGACTTTTTATTTTGACTTATTCGGTATATTTGATCGTGTTTTGTGGTGTAAGGTTTTTTTCTGACAGTCGCAAAATTCCAGAAAAGTTAAAAATCATTTTTTTTGCTTATTAAATGTTTTAACTTTTAACAAATGTTCTGCCCTCACGGTTCAAAAATTATTCCGTCGCCAATGAACTCCATTTACACCTTAATTATTACAGTTCTCAATAATAGTTCAATGATGTACAAATAATGTTCTTTACAAGGCGACCAGTTCTATATGCATGATTTTTCAATGGTGGGAAGGGCTTGCAAATAAATAATTACTTAATCAGTAGACACATAGACCATAGAAAATATCTATGGTAGACACAACATTAGGAATGAAAGAATAAAAAAATCTACTTTTTTAGTGTTGCAATAGAATACTGTAAAAATATTTACTATAATGTATATATATAATATAAATTTTTACCTAAGGTCATTTGTTATTGGTGTAAGAATGAATTTATATGGCCATAGAGAATGATATTCCAATTAAATTTACAAAAGAAAGAAATGAAAATAGGCACCTAATACAAATTTGTATTATATACCTACATTTTGGATTGAAATTTACTTTTGAAAATTTAATTTAAGAAAAAATTTAACAGGATGGTTGTGGACCCGGCAGGTTTTTCAATTTGGGTAGAAACAATAAAATGCATTCAAAATTATTTATATGTAGTCACTTGTGTTATTTGAATCAATGAATTTTTCCCTACTGAGGTTATTTGGGATTAGTGTGAGAATGACTTTATATAGCCATAGAGAAAGAAATTTCAATTAAAAGTATACCAAAGAAAGATATATAAATAGGTACCTAGGTACCTAATACAAAATTGTGTTAAATACCTACATTTTGGATTAAAATTTAATTTGGTAAATTTAAGTTATAAATTTAATTGAAAAAAAATTGGGCAGGACGGTTGTGGCCCCATCCGCGGCAAAGGTGAATATGTCGGCGACATTAATGAATGTTGGCAGCTCGTTTAACTAAAAAATAACATTATAAATTGCCCCTCGAATTAATAAATAAAGTTTTTAAAATATATTACCATAGGTTGTTCGGCACAAGGCGGAGACGGCAGCGAATAATCAATTGAGATAGTTTCGACTCCATTTTTAAAAATGTTTGCTCGGCTAACTGATTGAGTGAAAACAGCCTAAACTGATTGACAAACGAAGGTTGATTCATCGGTACGACTACCACTATTTTTTCATCGGGTATATGGCTGATATAATTTTTCATGTCTTTCACATTCACGATTTCCCAAAAATTGGGAAAGTCAATTTCAAAACTGTTATCGCATAAGTAGTATTTTAAGAGTATAATCCAAAAAAAAATTTTACATTTCTAGTTAAAAATGTATGTAGGAAATTTTTCTATTTGTGTCACTCTTAGCGGCATATTTAGAAATTGTTTAAGGGGGGGATGAAATAATTTATCATATGATAACCTGTGGGGGGCCCCACATCACCCATCCATTATTATATTAAATCTATATGTTTTAAATACTTATAAACTAACTCAAATATATGATCAGTTTTTTTTTAACATTGTTTTGTATTTTTTTTATATATATTTATTTCTATATTTTTTGTTAAAAGCTAAAATTAATTTATTATTTAAAATAAACATTTATCAAAAGTATTATAGCAGTTAAAATAACATAATAGTGTTTTTAGACTTACCTTATAACAACTATACGTTTTAAACTTTTATAATTATATAGATATAATTAACTAATTCAATAAACTAAATACACTAAAAAAATTAACAATTAATACATCTATAATTAATAATAATTAAAAACAAAATGCCTGAACGTTTTGTTGATGAAAATGATATAAATTATTTATGTAATAATATAAATATTGTTTATGATACAATGTCGCATTGTTGATTGTATCATTGTATGGCTGGAAACATAGATGAACGTTGGCGGGGTAACAGTTCACGAATACGGTGCAAGTGTGTGGTGCTAGTTATCTATATTTTATAAATAAATCGATAGAATTTGTAATACACATAGATAATAAAGGAAATCCATTCCTTGTGGAATTCCTATATTGTTCTTTAATTCCACACAGGTAATATGAATTATATTATTTTATTTTTTATGGAAATATATATATATATATATTATTCCTCCCCCCCTTAGGCATATATTTCTATTAAAAAAATAAAAAGCCGAAGTGTAAATACGCCACTGGTCAACCTTGGAATGGAAGATGCGATCACAATACAAGTCTAATTTTGAATTTGAAAATATCCTATTACCAGGGGATATAACACAATGTCTTTTTATGTTTTAACCATTGTCATGTAGTCAGTGACGTAACTAAAACTATTTTCTGGGGGGTGATATGGATATATTTTGTCACAAGATTATCAGGACCTATGAAGAAAACGTGAGTTCAAATGTTTCAGGATATATTGAAAATCACTTTCCTTGGAACTACAAATTCAAAATTTGTTCTCAAAAAAACACATTAGAATAATTATAAAGTAAATATAATTCGTAATTTTTTACACAATATCTTAATTTTTACCTACCAAAAAACATTTTGCAATTGTTATCAATTATCATACATCATAAATAGTATTTTAATTTATATATGCAGATAAAACAATACTTGAAGATTAAGTTATAATTGGCAACTCAATAATAATAATAAAATACTATAGGTAGTATATTACAAATGTATATAACATCCGATAAATGTTCAAGTTTAAAGTTCCAAAGTTGATTATTAAATAAATCTGGTGGCGAAGAATGCTTATTCCTAGCAACCGGAAATAAAAACCATTTTTGGTAGATTAAAATTAAGTTACATATTTTAGATTTATGGTTATAAAAAAAATTACTTATTACTAATAAAAATTAATCGTGAAATATTTTTTGAGAACAAATTAAGAACTTAACGTGTCAGGCCGTTAGGGAAAGTAACAAATGTACATATTATACTAATTTGTAATCTAAAATGATATATTTATAGAATATTAAATATGAATCCTAAATATCAACAAGTTATTGCAATAAAAAAAAAGGATCTGGGGGAAAGGTGATATATCACCACTTTTAATTATATAATGGTTTAAAATAATATAAATATTTAAATCAGATTTATTTGATAATTATAAATGTATTTGTCACTTAACAAAATTTTAATTATTTAAAAACCACGAAAATATTATGAACAGCAAATTTATAAAAATAAACAATTTTTATTCTTTGAATTAATTTATATTATTATAATTAGGATTAATTTTCATTTTTTTTTTATACATTTAATAATACTTATACATAAGTCTTTTCATAATATACAAATATAATGAGTGTTAACACAAAAAATAATGACAAATGAAATATAAATATATTAAATAAAAATTTTGATATAAAGAACTTTAGTAAATTTCAATTGATATTGTCAAAATTAATTATATTTTAAAAATAAGAAACAAAAGTATTAATTTTTCTTTAAATATGTTTAATTTGAAATATCAATTATCTTAATGATGACATAAAAGTATTATCATTAGCAGAAGTTAAGAAACGGGAATGTTCTTCATTCACTTCAGCTATCGTTGAACTTAGATTTTCAGCATTATGTTCTATGTATTGTAATGCTGTCATATGACAGTTCAAAATTCGACAAATGGTGTCCAACTGAAATAAAAATTAAAATATATTATTAATATATAACTACAATAATTATTTGTTTTGTTTTTACTTACATCATCATCAGAATCTTTTTTAGAGTTTGCTTTATTTAAATTATTGACAATCTCTTTAATATCTCCAGACATTTGTTTTACCTGATTATCAATTTCTTGAGCAGCTTTATATCTATAAAATAAATATATATGTATATATGTATTATACTATTTTAATTAAAAATAAATTATTTTAAATAACATACATTGGTTCTCTTTCATTGCTTAAACTACTGAATACTTCAGCAGATTGTAATTCTTGTTCCAGAGGAACTAAACAATCTTCTAGTTCTTTTTGTTGGGATAACAAGAAATCAAGTTCGTTTTCAATATCTGCTTGTTCTTTTTCCTTACACTCGAGCATATCATACAGTTTTACCAGCTACAAATATTTTGTAATTAATTTAATTATAATTTGTGGGTAATTAATAAAAATTACCTTCGAAGATTGATTTGTTAATAAATTATCCCAAACAGTTATTTCATTTGCTTGATTCAAAAATTGTTTTTCTTGGTTTTCTAAACTGACTGTCCAATTGTTAATTAAATCAACAAGCATTTGAAAATTAGTTGGTTGAGCAGAACTATCTAGTCTATAATATAAAAAAAATATGTAGGTATGTTATTATTATAATTAAATAGTAAATTGTACACATACTGAGATAAAGTAGCTGGAGCTTGTGTAGTAATTGCTGCTGTAGTTGTAGTAGTTTGTGCAATAGTTGTTCCAGAAGTACCCAAAGAGAAACCTGTAGACGCTTGAGTGGTATTACTCCCTAAAGAGAAACCAGTAGATGCTTGAGTGGTATTACTCCCTAAAGAGAAACCAGTAGATGCTTGAGTGGTATTACCCCCTAAAGAAAAACCAGTAGATGCTTGAGTGGTATTTCCTAAAGAGAATCCAGTAGATGCTTGAGTAGTACCCCCTAAAGAAAATCCAGTAGGTGCTTGAGTGGTACTCCCCAAAGAGAATCCAGTAGATGCTTGAGTAGTACTTCCTAAAGAGAATCCAGGTGCTTGAGTGGTACTCCCTAAAGAGAATCCAGTAGATGCTTGAGTAGTACCTCCTAAAGAGAAACTAGCAGGAGCTTGAGAGGTGCCCCCTAAAGAAAAACCAGTAGGAGCTTGAGTTGTACCCAATGCAAATCCAGTAGAAGTTTGAGTTGCTGGCGCTTGAGAAGTAGGCATTGTTGATAGATTAAACCCAGTCGGTGCTGAAGTCTTCCCAGTTACTGATGTACTACTTGGTTGCACATTAGTTGTAGAAGGATTTGTTGTTAAGCCAAAACTTGGTGTTGCACCAAGAGAAAAAGAAGGTGTGTTTATAGTGCCTAAATTGAATGCTGGTTTTGTTGTTGTTGGTGCTGTAGAACCCAAAGTGGTAGTACTAGAAGGTAATGAAGGAGACACACCAAATGTAGGCATACCAGCCGGTAATGAAAAAGCTGGTGCTAAAAATATAAAATTATATTTCATATTTTAATATAAAATCATTAAAAAAACAATTAAATAGGTACCTGGTGACTGAGTAGTAGCTCCAAATAAACCCAACTGAGGTTGTCCACCTAGAGTAAATTAATAAAATAAATAAGATTTGTTAGAATGATTTTTATAATTTAGGTAGATATTAAAAACTTCTATCTTATAGTAATTAAATCATTTAAGTACCTATATAATATTGATTAATGATACATAATAATTTTCCTGTGGAGGGGGATTTAGAATTTAGGAGGTATTAATTAGGATTGAGGTTATGTTAGCTGTTAGGAGCTGATTTGGAAATAAGGAATGGAGCTGGAAAAAAAGTACTTGATTTTGCGTCGGCTATTATGAATACTTTCTTTTTAGGAAGTTTTAAAAGGTTTCTAAGGAAGTTATTGGCGAAAGTAGAGGTAATATGCCGGAGGATAAGCATAGTGATAAATAAGGTGGTCGGCAGAAAAAACGCAACAGAAAATATCAAAGAAAAAAACAGTTTAAGAAATGACGGGAACCCAGAAAAAGATTATTACTAGAGTACAAATGTTTATGTAAAGTAGCAAAAAGTCCAATACCTAAAGCTAAATTAGAGAAATATGATGATTCGTTTCATTGGTTCAATTATTAATAATCTGTTTTACAGAACGGCGGTGGTTTTGAGGAAGATATGAAATATATGATTAATTATTGTGGATGGATGATGAAAAGTGTCAAGTATTTTGTGTGATCAAAGAATTCCAATTAGATTAAAAGGTAAATTGTAATTAATTGTAATGATAAATGGATCAGAATGTTGGGCAGTAGATAGGAAGATAGACCAGATGATTAGAACATTAAGGTGGATAAGTAGAGTGACTAAAGAAACCAAAATAAGGTAGAGTAGCTTTGATAGTAGAACAAAAAGAGAGAATAGATTTCTCATGCATGTTTTAAACTCCAAGTAATTGTGTCTGCAGTGTTTAAATTTCAAAACGGTACACAAAAAAACAGTACCTTATCTACTAGTTATAAGTAGTCTAATATGCTCCCCTGTTATTCTTACTTTACCTTTTGATATTATGCTAGATGCCATCCTAATCAAAGTATCAGGTCTACTCAGTGTTATCAGAAATTACCAATTGTCAAAATGTCAGTCTATACCTATGTAACCATACGACATAGTAAATTGTCGAATAAACACCGTGTTGAGACCATAACTGTTGATTGTACATGTATCAAAAATACAACATGTAATTAAATTAATCAAAACAATTATACTTAAAAATCATTAAGATTGTTCATTTGGTTTTGTTCCTTTACCCCTCCATAGCTAATTTACCCATCACTTCTAGCTCACACTTTAGATTAAAAAATGACCTATAGTGTGGTATAAGCATTGCGGCGCGATTACTTACTTACTTTACGTGATGTTACTTAAAAGCACGGCTGCTTGGAGGTTATGGAAGAAAGAGAAAGGCAGTAATATATATTGGTATAGGAAATGTATGTTGAAGAAGGGGAAGACCCAAAAAAGGTTATGGGATATGAAGAGGGTTGGTATAATTGAAGAGGATATGGGAGATCAAGTTAAGTGAAAGTTGAGGATAGGGTAGCAGATAGCTGATTCCTAATATTTGGGAAAGAAGGCGAAGGAGAAGTAAAAAAGATAGGTACATAATAACTAATAAATAACAAATTTAGGCACCTACATATGTCATTATTATTTTATCGAATTCCACATCAAAATGTAAATATATCCACTACCTAATAATTTAAAATGTATATAAGTGTCTAGATACTTATACAATTTATCAAATATTAAGTTTAGTATTATAATTAAATTAAAAATATAATAATGGATCTACCTATTATAAATGAAGTACCTAGGTATACCTAGCATATAACAGTCACAAGTGTTAAAATATATTTTAATGTTTTCAGTATAATTAATGAGTTGGATCACACAATTCCGGTATATTAATAATTGAATAATATATTAATCATTCCTAAAATACCCATCTTGAAAAACCTAGAATGCAGAAATACTAATTAGCATAGGTAGTTCTACTTAGAATTATTTTTCAAATACAAATGATGATTTATCGTTGTTTAAAATTCAAAATAATACAACTCCAGATTTGCACTTGCATTAAGGTAAAGAATGCAAACATCAAAATCTATAGGTATCCAGTTTTGTTTTATTTTATCAACGTTCTGTGTAAATTTTTTACTTGATTATTGGTTAGAGAATAATAGTGATTAAGTTAAAATCTGAATACATTTAGATCTGATATGAATAGAAATGAGTATAATAAACACTTTATTTGCAATGACAAATGCATTTAAATTAAAAAAAAAAAATAGTACTTTTGGAAAGTTAAAGTAGGTAGGTCTCTTGAATAATTATAAATGAAGTAATATAATGTGGAAATATTAATGCCATCGTCACTTATTAATTTATTGCTATTAATATCAACTTACCCGCTGTGTTGGTTGGAGTACTCATGGAAAACATTGAAGGCTGGCTAGTGGTTTTTGGCGTACCGAAATTAAAACTCATGTTCAATTTTCAAAAAAAAAAAAAAAACGTTTATCTATATTATTCTATAATAATAATTTTGCAAATTTAACCACAACGCAGTAGTAAATTATAGATACGGATTCAAAATTACACTAGTAACTATAAATTCAATTTCACATGGTTCTTATTGCAATAATTACGATTGCCGATTATTATTTATCAGTAAAACAGTAATCAGGGATGATCCATGAGCAGACGAAAATAAAATAATGGAGAAAATCATTTTATTTGTAAAGTGTTATCGTAGGTACCTATGTCATGTAGGAAAAAACATTACCTACTCTGTACATGGAATAAATGACAAACCGTATTCTTACCCGCCACAAATTTGAATTTTGAATACTGCAGTGTACCTATACATACACATGTGTGATGAGCATAGAATAAGGATCTTGACCGACCGATTATATAGATTTAAACAGCCAGTTATTTAAATTTTATTTTAAAATAAAATTTATTATATAGATACTAATATTTAATATAATTATGATTATTGTTACAAAAATAAATACTAGGTACCTCAGAAAAATTTGGTGAAGTTTTAATAAATATGGTAATTATTGGTAAGTAGCTATAATTATATATATATATATATATATATAATTATTAGGTATATTGGTAAATATAATATACTGCAGTGATTTTTTATCTGTACGGGCAAGGCTATATATTGGAAAGTATAAATTATTTTTATGAATTTTTTTTCATATAGTGAATTCTATCACTCATTTCATATTTTTAAATTTGTTATCCCCTACCCTATTTGTTAAATCTTTATTAACTATCGATTTTCAAATTGCAACCTATGGTTTAAATTATAATTATAGAACATATTTTCATAAGAATTTTCACGTTTGGATTTTTTAAATCGGGTGAATATTATTTCAGATAATATTATAATAATTATTAGTAACTCCGTGAATATTTAATTATAATTTTTTTCTTATGTTAATGGTTAATGGTGAAAACAGAAATAGAATATAGGTATCTTCATTTTGGTATTTTTTTTTTGACACAACAACTTTTCCAAAATTATTTTTATTTTTGAATGTTTTTTTCCTAATATAGGTACTTGTTTTTAAATTTAGATTTTTTTTGGTCACTTAGCATACTTGCTTTTTGATTTACTAAACAAATGGTTAAAAAGTTATAGCGGTTTTAAATAATTTTAAATAAATTAAGAATTTAATTAATTAATAATAAATAATAGGTAATAAATTATCGAAATGTATATAATATATATGCATATGTATATGGATGCGTAATGATTAAAAATATATTAATTATTGAAATGACCGGTCCCGGAACTATTCGTGTAATTATTGTCGAAAATCGGGTTGAATTATTGGAGGGGAGCTAAAACTATATATAGGTAGGTACATAATTACCAACTAAAAATTTTTTTCTCGGTGCGCTCGACGTTTCTCAACTTCAAATACTTCAATATATTGATGTACAATACTACAATATAATATATATACCTATATACATAGGCGGTACTTGGTAAAAACTAATGAGGGTGCAAAAATTCTTATGATTCATAAAATTCATAAACCAACTATATACAGCAATATACATTTCAAGGAATAATAAATAAAGTATTAAAATTATAGAATTCTATGGTATTAAAGTGGTTTATCAATTATTATCGATAAAATTTGGTATTTTGCCCAATAATTCTTATATTAAATGTTATTTTTAACAACACACACTATGAAAATTCGAAATGCATTTATTATACATTTCGTACAGCATAGTGCGCACACTTAGTGCTCTAAAATACACTATTTAGGTACGAGTTTGTTATATAGCAATATATAATAGATGATATTTTACTTAATTATTTTTGTCTGTTGTCTGTGGGTGCAAAATGATACTTCTGCCTCCACAAAATAATTCTCATGGGTGCAATTGCACCCTCATGCCCCCCCCCAAATGTCGCCTATGCCTATATAATTTTATATTAGGTAGGTACCAAAATTCAACATTACCATTGATAACAGGTTTGTAATGAAAATAACTAATAAATCAAATCATAACTTATTAACATGAAAAATAAATAAATTATATGTTATAGATTAGAAAAAAATAATTTACCAGATACCTATTTGAAACTTATCAAAATCTAAAAAGTAAAATAACCACTGTGCTTTTTTGTTAAGTACCTATACTTACATATTTATATAATATATATTTCAGCTGTTTATTTTTCGTCTCCTAAATAGGTTTTATTTATGGGGAGAAATTTTATTTTATTTTCCTACATATAAGATTGAAAATACAGTTTTATTTATAAGTTATTTAGTCATAATTACACTTATATTTATTTTTATTATACAAAAATAGGTATGTATTTGTAAAAATCAGACATTTATTTTTTATTAAACGAAATGTTCTTACGTCTCTAAAGTATCCAGATAAATACATTTAAATATAATAATTTTTCAAACCATTTTTGAGAGGGCTTGCCAAACTTTTAGGGGGGCTAAACTCCTTTAAGTCCCCCTCGATTTCCGTGAATAATGCGTGTATACTACTCAATGGGACGATCGTACGTGTTTAATCTCTTTATTTAAGTCTGCATAGAACTTATAGCACAGAATAAAAAAAAACTAAAGAAATAAACAGTTATTTTATTCTGTGCTTATTGTATAGGTAAACCAATAACTCAGAAAGGAAGTAGATACGCTAAGTGAGTTCTGATTTTACCAAAAACGTCTAAATTTAAAGGCAAGTACTTACCTATATTAAAAAAATAATTTAAAAAAAAGTCATTACACTATAATAAAAAAATAAATAAGAAAATGAAGTTTTTTTATAACTTGATAAGTAAGTACGATATTTCTATTTCTGTAGTCTTCACTGTGTTATTGAACGTAAAGAAAAGAAGAAATACGTATTTAAAAAAAAATAAGAAAAGTTAATAGATAGGTATATACCTATATTCACGGTTATTGTATACAATAATTAAGTAAGTTAAGTTTTTTTTTATAACTTTGAAAGTAAATCCGACCGACAAATTCTGACTTTGACATCGTTCTTAACTCATTCAAATACATGGAATCTAATTAATGCAAAAATCGAAATTCTTGATATGGTGTGGTACCTATTTGTTGTGTTATATAGGCATATTGTTACAGTTACTTGTTCTTGTTTTAAGATGTTATCATTTTACGACGTAAATATTGTATATTGAGCATTTCGCCTATTTATATATTTTATGTGTGTGTGTTAATATGTCATATTATATTATATCAGTGGCGTACGCAGGATTTTTGAAGGGGGGGAGGCTTGAAAATAAATAATCAGTAGACACAACATTAGGCATGAAAGAATAAAAGAGGTGCTTTTTTAGTGTTGTAATAGAATACTGCGTTAAAAATATATACCTATTAATAGGTATTATAATTATAATGTATATATATTATATATAGTGGCGTATTTACGGAGAGGGGATCCAGGGGTACTGAAAAAAACAACAATTATTAATACTGAAAACTTGAATAGGTACCTACCAAAACTTCATTTTTATAGATAGAACTTCTTTTTAAACAATAATAATTGGAAATAGAGTTTGATGACTTAAAAAATTAATAATAATGCCCTAAAATTATAACAACTATAAATTTTAGATTCTGAGCAGTTCAAATTATTTTCTTGTTTACTATGATATTAATTAGTCTTATATTTTTCTATGAGCAATTTATCGACCAGAAGACTTGACGTCATGATTAGGTACATTTTTTAATGCGTACTCATTTTTTGACATAAAATTTTGTCAGCATGATACTTTGAAGAGATAATTTGTTGATTTTTTAAAAATGCGTCAGAAAAAATCATCGACAAATAATATTGCAAAATATGGGTTAAAATAATGGTTATTTCCTCATAAATCCGAAAATGTTGGTTTTAAACACTTTAAAATGATCACGGTGTACCTACGTGTTTTTATTTTTATTTTTTAATACATTTATAACATTATATTATGTTTTAAACGTATATTTCAGCCACCACTTAATGTATTTACGATTTAAAATGGTTTTATAACTGAGATTGGAGTTTTGCAGTAGGTAATCAAAATTCAATGAACTGTACCTACTATTAGGTTTACCACATACCTGCAGTATTCCTAGATTGTAGTTCTTCAGTACTTTTATCGTTCATTACAAAACTAATGAACAATCAGTTTTAAAATGTAAAGAAAATGTATCAATTAAAACTTCAAAGTATGCCAAATCAATGTATTAATATTATATCCTACAACCTCAAGGCCTATATATCCTGTAGTTTGTTTTTATGTAGTATTTCTGTCAAAGACTGTTAACCTTTTTGTCAGGTATACTGATGCCTAAATATTAAACTTCAAATATTTTTAATTTTCAAATAAATATCTTAAAATAATCCAAAAATAAAACCATCGTTTACTGTACAGTTTTTTTTATATCACAATTAGGTAGGTACATAATTCTGAAAAATGTATGAATATAAAAAAAAAGGAATTAAAAATTTAATTATTTTGTCACTCGTTTTTATTGATGCTTAATGATAACATTTTTTCATGTGATGTAAAATATTCTAAAAATATCAAAATTAAATGCATTTAAGGCTGATTGGTTTTCAATATATTTAACCCCCTCCCCAGAAAGAAAGTTGAAAATACGTCACTGTATATATATAATATATAACATTGATAATATTAAATATAAAAAAAATAGAATAATACTGGCAATGGGGGTGCTTCAGCCCCTTAGCCCCCCCTCTGCGTACGCCAATGATTCACATAGTTATCCTTTAAGTCTCTATAATATTAATACCTACTTCACATCGTTTTATAATTTATTAAGTATAACTTTTTTTTTTGTCAAATACAAATATTATTTAATCCGATTTTATGATACGTATATACGAAAAACCGAACGAAAATAAAAATGATCTCAAGCATAATAATTGTAGCGCAGAGTTTTAATATCTAGTTAAGTATATAAAAAAAAAAAATTAAAAAGAACAAGTTTTTGCAAATGTCAGAACCCAGTGAGACACTATGTACCTATATGTTATACAGATTATAAATATTATAATAAAATATAATATCTACTTTTTCAAGGAGCTAGTCACTAACCTACCCCCTTTTTTATTTCTACCAATGAATATTTCGGGACTAAGTGTGTAGTACAAAAATTTGGAAATTTTAGGGGCTGAATTTTTAAAATAAAACCATGACAATGTTCTGTCATATAGCTAGAAGATTCTTTAGTTATTATTATATTATGTAGGTACTTAAATTTCAAAAATCAAAACTTTATTAAATTACACCTAAATGATAGTAATAACTCCAAAATAGACACATATAAATATTATGGGAAATGCTACATAATAGGTACCTACCTAGGTACCTAAATCCTAAATACTAAATACCTATATTTTTATTATTATATTCTGGCTATACCTATAAATAGCACGGATTAAGTTGATATCTTAATCCATGGTTTATTATTATAATAAAAATAGTTTTTAATTTATTTAATTATAACACAGAATGTGTAATTACTAATTACCATTATTGACACATTGCCACAGATTAAATAATTTATAGTTTCATTTAATTTGTGTTATTGCGCTATAATGATAACTGTAACAGTCATTTTGTATTAACATCTTCATTTATATCATAGAATATCATTTATGTATTCCACAGATATATATATATCTGTGATATATTCATATATTTTATCATTTTTATCTAATACTTGAGTTTATCAAATATCCTATTATATTTGTATTGATAATAATAAAATTTGTCAGTTTATAATATTCTGTGAAGTAGTGAACTGGTGAATTCGCATTTTTTTTTTACTAATTTAATCTGTACTTTGTAGGTATTTTGAAGTAAATATTAACTACCATTTTTATTTTTAACAATAATGTATCTATGGTAAATGTTAAACAGATGAATATTGGATGTTGAATACGATTTTATACTTATTACATAATATTATCTATTACGTATTGAAAAGTCAAGTGACTGACATATTTGTTTGGGTTATTCAAGCAATAACAATTTTTGTTTATTAATATAATTCAAATCACATGTACTTACACTAATTTAATTCATATTTGAAACATTTAGAAAATGGTGTTGTATAGGAAATTCTCGTACAGACCATTTTACAGTTGTTGTATACGAAAATTATGCTCCAAAGCATTCAAAGCCATCCCAGAAAAAGAAACTTCTCTAGCGCCTATATATAGGTAGATATATGTATATATATATATAATACTTATAACATAGTATACCTATACCTTGTATAGTTTTTATTTTTTAAACATAGTTTGTATCTAAAATATTGGAAGTTATCATGTTATCATGTTGCATAACATGTTAAATAGTTAATCAAGATTTAAATATTTAACAGTACCTACATAAAAAAAAAAAAAAAAAACAAAAATAATGATAGTGGTTAATGAATGAATAATTCATTATGAAAAAGACCTTATCCATAGGTCAAAAAACACTGAAAAAAATTGTTTAGTCATTCTTGAACATTTCAAACATGAATCGTCCAATATTTAGGTTATTTATTACAATATTATTGGGAACTTTAATTATATTTCTGCTATATTAAATTAACCTTTTTTATAATTTTCATTGTACAGGTTAGCATATCAATGGCCAAACAAAATTGCCGTTGTAGACAAATCTGGAGAACATACGTATTCCTCAATATTCAACAGCAGTGTTACATTATCTAAAATATTAGAAAAATCTTTACATAGTGAAATTCAGGAACGTGTTGCTATTTTATGTCCAAATGATGCGTCTTATGTTGTTGCTCAATGGGCTTCATGGATAAGTGGACAAATAAGTAATTGAATATAAATTATAAATAAATTAAAAATTATAAAATTATAAATATTTGTTTGTTTTTAAAGTATCACCTTAAATTATGTTTTTGTTTGTATAGTTGTACCTTTAAGCCCACATCACCCAGCATCCATGCTTGAATATTTCTTAAATGATAGTGATACTAAAGTCATACTAACAACAGCTCAGTTTGAAGATATTGTGCGTCCTTTAGCTGAAAAACTAGAACAAAAGTATCTTTTACTTGAAGATCATATTACTTTGAATTTTAAACCACTTGGTAAAACAGCATTATTTGAAGAAAATGAAAAAGTTGAAATGTTTAGTATTGATAATAAAATAAGCGATGAGCAGTATTTTGATTTAAATGCCATGATTATTTATACATCTGGATCAACAGGGCCCCCTAAAGGTGATAATAATTAATTTATATAGTTAATGTGTTCTTGTATTTATTGGTATTTATTTTATTCTTCAATTAAAATTTCAACATAATATTAATACAAATTTTTGCACCTACTTGTATTAATATTATGGAAAATGTTAAAATAAATCTTATAAACTACCTATATAAATATTAAATTATTGTATCAATATAATAATATTATTATTAATATTTATGTATTATACCCATGTTATTCTGTGTTATACTTATATTAATAATTTATAGAACATTGAATGCAATTTTATTATTTTAGGTGTTTTATTGACTCACAAGAATTTAAATTCACAGATCAACTGTTTGAAAACAGCTTGGGGTTGGACTAATAAAGATGTGATTCTCCACTCTCTACCTTTAAACCATATCCATGGTATTGTGAATGCACTTATGTGTCCACTGCACACAGGTGCAAGGTAGAAGATAATATTATAAAAATATATTGTACAAGAATTTTTATTTATGAGGATGTTTTTTAGATGCATTATGTTACCCAAGTTTAATGCTTCTGATGTATGGACATGGCTTTTAGCTATAGAACAATACTATGGATATAGAGTTAATATGTTTATGGGTGTACCAACTATGTATGTAAAACTTATAGAAAATTATGAAAAAATGTTTGAGAAAAATGACAGAATGGTAGAATATGTTAAAGCGGTTTGCTCTCAGAAAATTAGGCAAGTTCTTTTGTATTCATCGTTAATTGTATTTGTTTAATAATTTAAGATGTTAAATCGATAATTGTAAAATGAGAAAATAACAAGAAAAAGTGAAATTAATAATTACTATATTTTTGTTTCAGATTAATGGTTAGTGGCTCAGCACCTTTACCTAGTACTTTGTTTAGCCGCTGGGAACAAATTACAGGCCATAAATTATTAGAACGATATGGTATGAGTGAAATTGGAATGGCTCTTTCTAATCCTCTAAGTGGCGAAAGAAAACCAGGTTAATATGTAGTAATAATATTTTATCAGAGTTATGACCTATGTTATAACTATTTTAGGGTTTGTGGGTCAACCTCTACCTGGTGTCAATGTACGAATTGTCAAAGATGACAATATTTTAGTGGAAGGAAGCAACACAAACATTAAAATTATTGATACTACAAAGGTAGATAAAGGTGAAGGTTATATTGGTAATTTGCAAATAAAAGGAGAAAATGTATTTAAACAATATTGGCGTAAACCTGAAGCAACAAAAAAAGAATTTACTGCAGATGGATGGTTTAAAACTGGTAATACTATATATTATAAAATTGTTAAATGTGTTTTATTATTATTTTTTTTTATTAATTTTATGCAGGTGATACAATAGAGTATGTAGATAATAGTTTTAAAATATTAGGTCGTACATCAGTAGACATAATCAAAACTGGAGGTTATAAAGTTAGTGCTTTATTTGTTGAAACAATTATATTACAAAACAAAAAGGTCAAAGATATTGCTGTAGTTGGATTACCAGATAGTACGTGGGGACAGAGAATTGGTGCTTTGATTGTAATAGATCAAAGAAATCCGAATAATGTTGAAGATAAAATATTGAAAAAAGAATTAAAATCTTGGGCTGAAACTGTATTGCCATTATATAGTGTACCAACAGTAATTAAAATTGTTGATGAGGTACCCAGGAATGCTTTAGGTAAAGTGGACAAAAAATCTTTGTTGAAAAATTCTTTTTCAGAATACTTGAAAATATAATAGTAAGTAATTCAATTATTTTTATGAAGACTGTTAAACGGACAAATTATAAAAGTTAAGTTATTTGTTTGTGGGCTTGAATGTAAAATTAAATATATATAATGTATATATGTATCATGTGATCACAATTTATAATATAATTTATTTTGTTAAAAAATTAACACTTGTTTTGTTTGATAAGTGGTTGCAGGACTAACCTAGTTATAAAGATTTAGCCATTTTAGCCATAGATTATCCTTATGAATCAATATAGAAAAAAATGTATGGACATTAAAAAAACCAATGAATATATCAACTAAAAAAGTAGTTATATTAAATAAATATTACAAAATTAATATTAAATTAGTAATGACATTCTATAAAACTATTTAATGTAAATTTTACAAAAATTCTACTAGATTATTGTTGGGTTTTGTGGCTAAGATCAAATTATATTGTCATACATATATATTTAGATTATTCATTAGGTAATTAATTAAATATATTAATTATAATTACTGATTTAGATTTTCTAAACATCAATACAATAAATAATTATGAACATTATACATTAAGTTTAAATAATATAATACTATTTTGCTTATAAATAACTCACGTAATATTATGTCTACTGCTCAATTTATATATATATTTACAATTGAGTCTACAGACTTGAACATGCACAAGCATTTGTGCTAGTTTGCAGTTGGCAAACATTCACATATATCTTGAGCTTCAAACCATTGATTTTATAATAAAATTAATGTTCAAACTAAATAGCACTTGTTTGATAAATGGAATAATATATTGAATGAAGCTCATTCGCTGTATATTGTGCGTAGTATATAATTTTCACTTGTATTTTGTTATTGACGAATAGCTGGCCATGTGTGTAATCTGTACTATCATGGATTTTAATTTTAATTATATTTAATGAAAAATGGAAGCTAATTTATGTATTAATTATACTTCACATTATATAACTATTTAAAAGTTGAACAAAGAAATAAATTAGGATCTTTTCTGTTATCTGCCAACATTTATTTAATTATTTATCAGGAACAATTTTTTGCTATTTAAAGAAAAACAATTATAAAACATTGGCTATACCTATTTATATAATGTATAAAAAAAATTTTCATTTTTAAAGAATGTTTTAAATACAAAGATCTTTTTATACATTTTGATAATCATAGTGAAAAATATTTAAGTACATATTATTTATATATAATTATTTGATATTTCTTAGTATTGTTGAAAATACATTATTTATAATATCAAAAAAGGAAAATTTAATAAAAGTATAGCGGAATTGTGAAATCAACAGGTAAATTAGGGAGTTTCTTAGAAACAATTGTATAAAAAGATTGTACACAACGTACATATATTATTATTATACAGGACCATAGTTAGGCTTATCAAGAGAGCATGTAACAGTGGCACAGTAATATTAAAGACAGTTTCAATGATTTTGAGGAAAATTATAACACAAATATCTTTTTTATTTTTTACTAATTTGTTATTGCTGTTTTCAAAACAAATTAACAATATTTTGCCAACATAATGGACCTTGCTATAATATAAATATGATGTATACTTTATTTTTCTTTCAATAGAAAGGATTTTCAATTGAAAATTTCAAAAAGATTGTTACCAATAAATGGTGGCAGGTAATGGAAATATGCAATAATTATAAAAATTATATTCATATTTAATAATTTTTTTCTTTCTAATAAACTTAAACTTAAAATATAATAACAAAGGATATTTTTATGATCTGAAAACAATTATTTTTCTATAAAATAGAGATGGGCAACTCAAACTAATTAGAGGGCCAAATTTTGAAATTAAAAATGGTTGCAGGCTAGATAAAAAAAGGGTTTTCTATTATTACGAGACAAATTAATTAACATATATTTAATACAATGATAAGAACTAATGTCTACATTTAATGTATGATTTTTTATTGACAATTTTCAAAATTATAATTAACCTAGCCATTTCAACTATATTGTGTCCCAAAAGAAAAGACTCCAGGCGGCGGACCAGTTTTCATTGGTCATATCCAACAAAAAATTGTTCGTCGCAAGAAAAACACAACACCAGCAGCAACTTGAAGTCATACCCTGCTGCCATATGCAGTGCTGCTTGTCATATGCAGCAGCAGTCTGACAAATTGCATTACTGTTATACAGAGCGTCGTAATAATAAAATGATGCATTTGCATTCTTAAATCTACAAAATTGACTAATAAAAAAATGTTTTTACCTATCTATTTTTTCATTGACAATAATAAACATTGATTACTGCATTTGAATATGGATTCAAAAAATAGACATACATTTTTTTGTAATTATACATCTACCTATATATTTGTTCGTTTTTTTTTTTCACAAAATTAACCATTATAGAAAAAAAAATGTTGTTTATTTATAGCTAATTATTTATTATTGACCAATTGATTATAACATAAAGATATTTATAAAACAAACACAATTATTATATTACAATGTATTATTATTACGCAACTACACGACATTCGTTAATTTGTAATTTTTTGGTTTCGTTATAATATGAGGTAAAGTTAAAAAATATTTTATACGGGCACAGAGCGACAGTCTTTTCCGTTGTGCAAACCGGTGTCTTCTCTTTTGAGACGCAGTATATATTTGAAGTACATTTTTAATCAAAAATATTAAAAGATGGACCGGGCCAGATGCAACCTACATGGGCTACCAGTAGCTCATTCCTGCTATTATGCATACATATAAATAAAATAATACTTTGTTGTAAAATTAATAAAAATAGTGTACTAATAATTTATTGCACAAGTTTAAATAAAATAACAAATAATAAAAATATATATTTTCTGTTTTCACATAAAACTACAGAGTTCTTAAACTAAATTATTTAGTAAATAATAACAAAATAATGCTGAACTTATCCGTAAGTTTATGACCAATTGGATTTAATGAAGTTAATGAGGCCATTGGTAGATGAGTCGTGGCTTGTAATAATACCGGACGTTTGAAGTTCAGGTTCAATTTGTTTGGCCAACTGTTTACCAAGTTCCACACTAAAATATACATATTAACATAAATAAATGATCCGAAAACCCAAATTAAATTTATTTTAAGAAATAATGACTTACCCCCATTGATCAAATGAATTTATATCCCAAATAATACCTTGGACAAATATCTTTTGTTCATACATAGCTATAAACATAAAAAATATCTTTAAGTTAAGAAAAAATAATTAAGAAATAAATTTGTACCAATCAATAATCCCAATGTAAATGGAGTAATCTGTTGGAATACAATTGAATTAGTTGGACGGTTTCCAGAAAATGTTTTGTGTGCAACTAGTTTTTCAAGTTCAGTATTGTCTAAGTTGGATCCTTCAAGTTCTTTACGAGCTTCATCTGGAGTTTTGCCTTTCATGAGCGCTTCAGTTTGAGCCAAAAAATTTGCCATCAAAATCTATAAATAAAAAGAACCGAAAGATAAAAGAAATTTAATTTTAATGAAATAAATAATTACCTTGTGGTGAATCCCTCCACTGATACAACTATGGGTAACAGCAGGAGCAATGAAGTCGGCAGGTATGAGACGAGTACCTTGATGAATTAGTTGGTAAAATGCATGCTGACCGTTTGTACCAGGCTCACCCCAGACAATTGGTCCAGTTGAATATGATGAAATTGGGGTACCATTTAAAGTTACAGATTTTCCATTTGACTCCATATCGCCTTGTTGGAAGTATGCAGCGAATCTATGTAAATACTGATCATATGGTAGAAGTGCATGTGTTTCGGCACCATGAAAGTTATGATACCAAACTCCTAATAAAGCCAAAATAATCGGTGCCTGAAAAGGACCATTAATTATTAAAAAATTGATTTTATTGTTTAACAGAAAAAAAGAAACCAACATTTTTCTCTAACGGAGTGTTAACAAAATGTTGATCCATGAAATGTGCACCACTCAATAAAGATTCAAAATTCTCAAAGCCAATTGATAAGCATATTGAAAGACCAATAGCTGACCAAAGTGAATAACGACCGCCAACCCAATCCCAAAAACCAAACATGTTGCGCTCGTCAATTCCAAATGCAGTCACTTTCTCTTTATTAGTAGACAGTGCTACAAAATGTTTGGATACACTGGATTCCTGTAAGGTATTATAGAAAAATTTATTTTATTAATAATACAATTTAATTAAGAATTTTTAATTGTTTTACATCTTTAGAAGTTTCTAAAAACCATTTTTTAGCAGAAGTTGCATTTGTTATTGTTTCTTGTGTAGTAAATGTTTTGCTGGCAATTATAAATAATACAGTTTCAGCGTTAACTTTTTTCAATATTTCTTTTAAATGTGTTCCATCAATGTTGGACACAAAATGAACTCGAGGACCTATAGCATATGGTTTTAATGCTTCTGTTACCATTAATGGACCCTGAAATAAATTAAAATACATTGTACGAATTTATCATTAATTGTGATTAAAATATGGAGTATAAAATTAATATTACCTATTAAATAGAAATCGAACAGGAAAAATAATTAATTAACATAACAGGTGATATAAGCAAAGTGAAAATTAAAATAATCAACAAAAAAAAACTTTCCTACAAATTAGATTTTATTTGTTATAAAAAAGTTAATATATGTACATAATTTGTGCATAACATAGATTTGTATAGATAGAAATCTATATATACTTCTAATTATAATTTATTGTCCATCTAATCTTTATTTGTTTCGTTCCTCTCACACCAAGGATCTAGGAGTAATATTAAATACTAAACTTCTATTTAATCTTCATATATATTAACAAATAAGAAAAAATTCTTCTTATTTGGCATAGTCTAACGTAACTGCTTTAATTTTAATGATCCATTTATATTAAAATATCTATATCAAAATAAATTCTTCGAATAATTTGTTTTAAATGTAAATTTCATACTAATTTTCAATTCTGGTTATATCTTAAAATATTCGAATTTACAATCTTTAAAATATCAGTTATAAAGTTTAAGTAGAAATTAATAAAATAGTATCAATTAAAAATAAATAAATCAGTCATATTTAATTTTTATACAAATATCTTAATAATAATATTGACGACTTCTTTCTACTTATCACATAGTCATATTAACTTTAAAAATATAAGTAATCAATATGTTCATAATAAATACTTATTTATTACTTATTATATTTCACATTTTTTGTAAAACCATCTGCAAGGCTCATCTATAAATAATTTGTTATCTGTCGGAAATACAATGAATAATGTAGATTTATTTAAATAACATAATAATTATATAGTGATAGTATATAATATACTTTATAAATTCATATTATTTTCTTTACTTTTTTTTATGTACTTATCTATATACTATCTACTAATTAATTTGTTATTGTTTATTTTATGTAACATTGTAATCTTATTGTACATTGGACTGATTTTCCATTCAATTAATAAAAAACTTTTTATTGCTAAAAAATATTTTATACTTGATTTTGACGACAGTTTAAATATGTATATATATTTATTTCTACTATAAGAGTGGTTACAATAGTAGACAAAATGAGGGAGAATAGAATGGGATGGCTAGGGCATATTTTAATAAAGGAAGATACGGAGGCAGTAAGAGTAATAAAGGGGATATACGTTGAAGGTGGGCCGACCCCAAATAGATAGGGGGAAAGGAGAAGAAGAGAAGATTTATATTTATTTATTTGAAACATTAATTCATTACGTAAATAATAATTTTAAAATTGAGGACAATCATAAAAGAAAATACTTACTAAATCTGATCCTCCAATGCCAATGTTGACAACATCTTCGATGGGTTTTCCAGTGTATCCTACCCATTTTTTGGATATAACCTAACCATAAGAACTTGCATTAATATTTATAATAATTTTAAACATATTTAATGTAAATTACTTCTTCAGTGAATTCTTTCATGTGCTTTAGAACACGGTTCACTTCTGGCATGACATCTTGGCCGTCAACTAATATTGGTTTATTAGAGCGATTACGTAAAGCTATATGTAATACAGGTCTTTTTTCAGTTACATTAATACGCTCACCACCAAACATAGCACATTTGGCTTCTTCAACTTTTCGAGCTTTTGCCTAAATCAATTTCATTTATACATTTAATTATAAAACATAAAAAATTATAAAATAATGTAATGTTTTGTTATTAACATAAGAATAATTTTAAATGTTAAATGACAATTTTTAATTAGTTTTAAAATTACATTAATTTTTTTAAACATTTGTGAGCTCTCCTATTAATTTGCACTAAACAGATTTTTTGTTTATTTTATAAAAAATAATAAAAATGCATAAATTATAAATAAGTTGAAGACATTATATATTTTGTGATAAATTGTTCAAGTATTTACCTCTATTGGATTTATCTATAAATAAGCTCAGCTTTGACTTTCATAAAAAATATTTCAAGGGCATTTACATTTATGTTTTTAAAAGTTAATATAATATTAATATAATACAAGATTTAAAATCTAGGTCTATTTGATTTCAATAATTGAATTTTATGAAAATATTAATAAAATTTAGGCATCTATTACTAAATTGTATTTTCTTACCAAGTTGAATAATAGGCTTAATGTCTTTTCGTCCACACGATTTTTTGAATAATCAATTAACACATCACCATCGTTAGGTGTAGTTATTCGTAAACTATAATACACAAAAAAATTATATTAAATTTATCAGAATTTCCAGTCTTTTTGACATTAATATTTAAATGTCGTACAACAAATATATAGTTTTGTCAAAATATTTTATAAACTTTAAACCTACACTATACTAAACAAACAAAATCTTAACCAACCTAGATTTTTAGCATAAAAACAAAACCACATAATTTTTTTTACTAATTAGGTATTAACAAAATTATAATTAGGTTAACTTATTAAATTATCATGTATTTTTAATAAAAAATATTGCAAGGTTAAACGGAATTTCAGAAAAAGGCTATTTCCCCTCACAAGTAAAAAAAAAAAACCCATATAAAGACCTCAATGAAAGTGTTTATATTGTTCCTTTCTTTAGTTATCCTTGATAATTGATATGCAAAAATAACTTTTATAGTACACCATGTACCACCTTCTATATACCTACAATTTTTTCATAAAATATAATCTAAATGAAATAGATTTTAAAGTCACACTCACATTTGCTGTTCACATTTATCTAAAAAGTAGGGCACAGACAACTTTAATGCCTTAAAAAATACGAAAAATGTTTTGAAAAAATTTGATTTATTGCCTTAAAAATACCCTAAAAATATTTAAAAATGAACCTATTTAAATTTAACAAAAAATAATTCTGAGCAGTTTTATATAATATTATTTAAAAAAAATAATTTAAAATTAGTTTTATATTAGATATTTATCATTTATACCAGATTGTATATATCAAGGTTATATATGATTACCTACACCTATATTATACCTCTGTATTATCGAAACTTTGAGAATTACTAAAAATGACTAATTTACGAAACAAGATAAATATTTTTAAAACTTTATATTGTATTTATTTATTCAAACTTCAAACATAAAATATACATAAAAAATGCAAAATAAAAGTTTCATTTTAAATAAATTCTTTGATGTATGAATCGAATTTTGTACTTGGAAAACATTGCCCTAGACCATTCACTAAAAATCGAGCTAAAAATATATTTTGCATTAAAATCTGTGCCTTACTATAATAATCAATCTATATTTAATAAAATTATACTTTATAGAACATAAATTGCATAATTTGGATTAAATTTATAATTAAAACACTTATTAATACAGCAGAGAGCTTGTAGCATTTGCATATTTGTATTACATAATCAAAAAAATAGTAGAGTAAGAAACAAATTTGTTTTATGTTAATACCATTCTAGATTTGTAATTTTATTTTGCATATAGGTAAATGCATATTATGTTGAGTATTTTTTTGTTTTTAGGGCATATTTCCAAAATTTTATACTTTTTAAAGACATATTTAATTTAATTAACAACTTGATCGTATAATATGGTTTTTGATTATTCGACGACATGTTTTTTCTAGAAGAGTTTGAGGATCACCAATTAGATAAACATTCCGTCTATTAATTTTATTTATATACTAATCCAGGTATGTATTGCTGGTGGGAGGGTGTACAAAGACAGACGATGTGTGAATTATTCTTAATTATTGTGGTTAATAGATTACGATGCAGGTAAGTGTGCACAATGTACATACAGGTACGCCGATAATATATTTTCAGTATAAACATATCTGTTGTCGGTGTACTTCTAAATGTCGACTACGCATTCAAAGTTAGCACTACTTTTATTGTTTTATTGTTTATGGTTTTACAATGTGTTTTTTAAATTTTTTTTTTTTTTAGGTAGAAAGAGCTTTCTGATAGCAAATTTATTGCAGTAGGTTTGTACTTTAGAGAGATAAATTATACATTGTGTACATTTTCCATTTATATTTTTACAAGTGTAAAGGAAAACTTTAAAATTAATATAAATCGGAAAATAGTATTATAATCAGTGGTGCAACTAGCTATAAAATCTTGGGGAGAAAGCTTTAACCCATATGATGTTTAATAATAAGCAAAAAAAATGTCATCAATTTTTTTGTTTAATAACTTCCTTAAAAACATAATTATTTTAATAATCATAAAAAAACAATATTTTTTTTTTTTGGGAGGGGGGCTAAGCTCCCAAAGTCTACCTAGTTGTGCTTATGATTATAATACCTACTAATATTAGGTACTTATCCAATATTCACAATTACCTATTATAATATTATGGTAAAACTTCCATCATCTGTATCTGGACGGCTTTTAAACTACAGTAACATTTTTTATTTTGGTAGTAAAAATGTTTACCAATTTTATTAAAGATGTAGGTACCTATTTTATTTAAGCATATTTTAGTATCTTTTATTTTCAATACCTATGTAACTTATTTTTAGAGGGATTATAGGTATTCTATTTTTACAAATCTGGGGAGATATCGTCTGAAGTGGGTAAATATTAAATATTTATGATAATTCGTTCTTTTGTCATATTTCTTGAACCTTTAAACTGAAAATATATTTGAATATGTTCAGAATAAATGTGAATGTAGAATTATTACTGACAAATTGTATCTAGATAAATGATGAAGGTAAGTAGGTAGGTATTTAAATAAATGTAAGTGAGACTTTTGTGTGCAAACGATAAGGAACTAATTAATTACGTGAAAACCCCTACAGAAAATTCAAAACACCCGCTAAATAAATGGACTACACGGCAAAACGTGTATAGGAGCGTGTTTGATCATAAGTGAAACTGTAACGATCGGCGAAAGGTCAACGTAGAATGCCAAAACGCCGACTTGCAAGGTCAAGAATTAATATTATACATCATCTTACCTGAACTTGTCGAAACGATTACCATCGCAGGCGAACAGATTTTTCATGTTTATCGATGAACCGCCGGAAACGTAGTGTTCGGCGAGAGCCTTGTACGCCGGTTCGTCGGTCAATAGTACTTTTTCGGCCATTTTTCGCAAAGGGATGTTCTTTTTCGCGGGTTGTAGATTTTCTCGACGGCGAGCAACGAATTTATGTTGACGGACGGGAAACTGCGGCGTCGGACCCAAGCGTTTGACAGAGCGTCCGTGAAACGGCCGTATTGGAATATTATCAAAATACGAACGTTTCTCGACCGACCGTTTGATATGAAGTGCTCGCCGAATAGCGAACGGGGAAGATAATCGGTGGTGAACGGTGACGCTTAGAAGTAATAGTCGTGAAGGAGAACGATTTTTTCCTACAGACGATAACATGGCTCGATGGAGGGGCTGGACGGGAGGGAGAAGGTCGACCGGCCCGCCGCCACATTATCGTACGAGCGCAAGCGCGCGCGCCCGCGCCATCGATAATGGTGGGAAACCAGTCTGTCGCCTATACGGTTTGAGCGAAATAATAATAAGTAAAAAAAAAAAATAAAAAAAAAAAATTTAAAACGCACGCAACAAACGTGTGCAAATGATATGTTTTTTTCTTCACGTCTCGTTCCTCACGAATAACCGCGGACCGCCGAACATCGTTTTGCCGAACGCGGAAATAGAACATATTCGGCTATAGAAATATTTTCGCGTTGTATTGGGCGCACGGGAGTACCCATGGAATCGCCGCCGATGTTTGCCCTCTTATCATGAGCTTTTTTTTGTTTCCAAGACCAAGAGTGGTGTTTCCTTTTTGGCTCTATCCGAAAACGGGCAATCAATTTTTTTTTTTTTTTTTTACTTTGATTTTCCAAAAGGGAAAAAAATAACAACAATAATACACACATTATAATATTATATTTTATATATACGCGTGTATATTTTTACCTTTTTTTTTTTTTTTTTTTTTTTTTTTTTTTGAAAATATGATAAACGTTTAAATGGCGTATTAAGTTTCACACGGGCCACTGCAAACACGTCGTCCCCATGCATATATTGTAAGCGAACCGCACGCACCAGTCTACGTTCACGTCAGATTTATCATAAGCATTATCAGTAAGTATTTAGGTACAAAATGGCCGTTTTAGTGGTCTGTTCCGCGTTCTGTTCCCGTGTGAACGGCCACGGCCACCCTCGTGCCCACCCTGATATGGTACAGCACTCGTGGGCAACACGCTCTTCTATTATCCCCTACCGCCCGAACTGTTCATCCCCTCGCTTTCTTACAATGTTCAAACGACTGAATCAAAGTCTCACTTCCATTCCATTTATTCTCATATTTCCGTATCGACTGATCGCCCGACAAAGCAATATGAAAAATTAACCAAATATTTTGAGAAATAATGATTTTGTTGAAGATGGAAGGGCTCTAGCTAACAATTATTTTTATACCTATTCATCTTGTTTTGTTGATAAATTTTTCAATAGTTTAAACTATAGAACTATGTGTAACACTATATATGTTTATTGTGATGATTTCATGTTTAACATACATACAAACTGTTGCAGGTGGTTGGATTTTGAGAAATATTCACATTTACACGGTTTAGTTCGGGAATATTACATTTCAGAATAAGTATCCTGAAGGAAATATAGGTCATTCCTATAGTATTATTACTTGGATGATATCAAATATTTTCCCGGTAAATTTAAAAATAATTTTTGTTCAATTCATAGGAGTTGTAGAAAATCTCAGTTTAACAAAACTTTTAATAGGGCGGGGTTGTGTGTGTTTTATAATTATTATTTCTGTAAACTAAATAACAACAGTTTTATAAATTAGTTATAATATGTACCTACCTACTTTTTAATATTAATAATCATTACAATTAAAAAAAATCTAATGACAATTTAGACACACCCACATTAAATACTTGTTAAATATTATATTTGAATTATTTGGTTAATAGTGTAATCGTTTGGATTTAAGGTGATTGATATTCAGAAATTAAGAATTGTTTCTTCAGGCACAATGAATACTGCTGTTAATATTCATAGGTATTTGAATAAAATTTATATAAAAGCATATTTTCAGTTTTTTACTTATTGCCTGTCACTTTATATCTTGTAGTTATTATTTAATTGTTATGTTATTTCTTTAATTTGCATCTTGAATGACAAATACTTCTTAAGCACAAACTTGTTCTTTCTTATTTTCTTCTTTTTTATTCATTGCTTGAATTAGTTGCTTTAATACAAATTTTGAGGGTCATATGAAGTACTTAATTATTTCTTAAACATTATATGAAGTTAAAACAATGTGTCACTGATATTTATCTTATCATATTTACTATGAATGTACAATATTCAAAATTAATTAAGAAAATAGGTATTTTAAATATAAAATATATGCTTAAAATGAATTAATATTAATTTTATAACAGAATTTAAAGGAGTTCTTAATTTATATTACATGTATCAATATTAAACAGTAGGCAATCAAGAACATTTTGAATTCTATGTTTAGCCTTAATCTTTTTACTGAAGGAAATATAAAATATTTTATGTTGCTCATTAAAGTAAAAAGTATTTTTGACTTCAAATGACTTTCAGACTTTTTGTTTAAATATTTCTTATATGTTACTAAAACATTGTACAAATAAAATAAAAACACTTAAAATAATTTAGTTTTATTAAAATTGACTGCTTTATTTTATTAGTTTAAATGCCTTTTAATTGCTATACACCTGACTTTATATTGTACCTATATGTTATATAGTGTGCAATACTGCAACAGTGATGAATTAAATGGATCCCCAGATAGGTTGGCTGCAACCAGAACAAGTAGGACCCGCTCAAGAATTTTGGTCCAGAATTTTGGACTCCACTGAGGATATCAACAGTAACGACGATAGGTATAGTATTGAAACTGTCCAAGAAGAACAAGAAGACGAAGACAATTATTCGTTGCCATTGGATTGGAAGTTTGATTTTTCTATAGACGATCAAGAAGTCAAGACGAGTAGTCTATACGAACACGGCTTATTTACAAATATAGCCAGTACATACGACATGAATAAAATGCAAGCACATCATATTGGCAAATTTGGTGGGTGTCCGTGGAGACACGGAAAAAGTTATGACCGCCAACCAATTTGCACGTATGTCTGGATAGTTAAAAAATGACTTGTGTATTTTATTCATTAGTATTTTTTAATGATTTAGCCTTCATAAAGAGATAGAAGACTTTTTTGCATATATGTCAGCGACACCAGAAGAGCACAGCATGCGACTCGATGTACTAGAACGTGTGACCAATGTTATACACACTGAATGGCCTAAAGCTAAAGTTGAAGTATTTGGTAGTTTCCGAACTGGACTTTATTTGCCCACTAGGTAAGATAGATAATGTTTATAAATATTGTTTTGTATATAATATATTATAATTTATTTATTATATTATATAGGTATACCTATGTATATCTATAATAGTACCTAATTAATTAATGATTTTACTTTAGTGATATGGATCTGGTAGTAATAGGTGAATGGGATACATTACCATTGCATTCTCTTGCTCAAGCTCTACTTAAAAATGGTGTTTGTAATGAAAACATTCAAGTTCTTGACAAGGCATCGGTAAGTTACTATATACAGTTAATATTTGAGTCTTGAAGTTATAATAGTTATTATTAATCTCTTATTTGTTTTAATTCATTAAAATTTAAAATTTTGTGTATAAAATCATAAATTTGTTATTTTAATTATTAGGTTCCTATCGTCAAAATGACAGATAGAGCTACTGATGTTAGAGTGGATATTAGTTTCAATATGAATAATGGTGTTAAATCAGCTGAAATGATAAAACATTATATGGATGTATTTCCTATGCTTCCTAAGCTCGTATTAGTGCTAAAGCAATTTTTAGCTCAGAGGGACATGAATGAAGTGTTTTATGGAGGCATATCTTCTTATAGTTTGATCCTTATGGTTGTCAGTTTTTTGCAGGTATTTAAATTAACAAAATATGTTTTAAATAAATAATAATAATGCTTATTTTGTGTATAGTTACATCCTAGAGGAGATTTAAATTACCCTACTGCCAATTTAGGTGTATTGTTAATAGAGTTCTTTGAACTTTATGGCAAAAAATTCAATTATATGCACACTGCTATACGGGTAAAAGATGGTGGACAATACATATCTAAAGATGAAGTAATAAGATAATTGCAGTTTTCTATAGTAAAAGTTGATTGCATTAATGATGTATGATTGACAGGTCCAAAAAGACATGATTGAAGGCCATAGGCCAAGTATTTTGTGCATAGAAGATCCATTAACTCCAGGAAATGATATTGGTCGTGGTTCATATGGTGCACTCCAAGTGAAAAGTGTATTTGAATATGCATTCACCACACTAAAGGCTGCCCTTGACCCTCAAATTGTTTCTCCTAGTTTTAGGTTGGTTTTTTTGTATGCATTATATTTATATTTTTACTAATATATTTATTTTTTATTAAAATGTAATTGTTACATTTATTTTTAATATTTTTATGTAAAACTATTTTATTTTATAGTATACTTGGACGGATAGTACGAGTTAATGACAAAGTTATAACATACCGGCAGTGGGTTAGAGATACTTATGCCTTACAAAATACTCAAAGAATAATAATTAATAATTTTTTGACTACTAGTAATATTAGTAACAATGTTAGTGTATCCACAAATACAAGTAGTAGAGCTTCTACAATATCTTCTGGTTCTGGATCAGCCGAATCTGTAAGTCTTTTAAAATTTAATTTATAAAGTTTTCTATAAATGTATGTATAATTTATTTTTAGGACTCGGAGAGTAGCATAGAAAAATTAAGTGACCCTGGTGATCACAATGATCAGAATAGTAATTACCAACCTAGACGTAAATATCCACATTATCATAGACATAATAGTTGGAATAATCAACAACATTTTCAAATGATTAATCCGGGTAATGATCATTTTAAATCCGGATAATATTTTTAAAATGTTTGTATTTTAATTATCGTTTAAAATTTTTTAGGTAATCATCCCTCTCCACGTACTCAAAGGATTATATGTACCACTAGTCCAGCTAATAGTTATCAACCTCGTGGATTTACAAACAATAATTACAATAGTAATTACAACCACCATCAAAACTACCGGTCAAACACTGGCAATAAACACCAGTATACAGGCAATTACCAACCTCACTTTGGTAATTTCACAACATCACACAAACGGCAAAAACGAAAAAATCAAACACAAGATGTAAGATAAAACGCGCGTCCAATCTTAAAATTTAAATTAATAAATGAGACAAAGTAAATGATAACTTAAAATATAAAAAAAAAAATTAAAAAAAAAACAAATAATATATATATATAAAAAAAAAAAAAACAAAAACACTAAAATCATACAAAAAAATTGTGAGGATCGTCTTTTTTCGACGATTTTTTTTTCTTAAATGTAAAACAATCATATTTATTATATAGAAAAAAATCATTTAACAAAAGTTATATAAACAATAATTAGTTCTGGAAAATGATTCAAAATTCAATACAATAATAAAAATTGCTCTTAGCCTTTTATGAAAAATATATATATGTAAGAACTATACAGCGATTTTTTATGAAGCTGTTCAATTTTTTTTTAAATATTTACACACATTTTTATTTATCTGTACATTTTAAAATATCTAAATGTTAGAAGACAAATTCATTTCAATTCTGAAAAAATCCCGTTGGTCCCGCGGTATACATATATTTATATTTTTTTCATACATATATAATTAATATATTAATATATGTGCATAAAGAATGCATAATATATGCTCCATTTATGTAGTTAAATCGTCACTGCCACAAATGCATTGGAAAAATTTAAGAATTGTGGTGTAAAATTGAAATCGCGCGCGTCAAAGCCCCACTGTGTTCCTAGTCATTTTTATAATTAAATTTTAATTTACATGTAAATTTGTAGTTATAAAACAGATTATTTAATATTTATTGTAAGAGTGCAAATAAATTTAAAATTATTTATGTACGGACAAGCTGTCTTTCAAAAACTAATAAACGCAGCAACGCGGAGACATGTTCATAGGAGCTTATTACGTCTATACTTAATGCTAATACTGAGTGCTATGTACAATTTGTTTTGGTTTTTCTCTTTCTTTTGTTAGCATTGTTTAGATATAAGCGTGAAGTATGAAAAGTTTACGAATCGTTACTATGTTCATAAGTGTTACTTTACTACAATGCACCGTGTTGTTTTTACACTTATAAAAATTCATAATTATATAATATACATATTATATCTATATAGTATATATGTAATAGACATACATATATGTGTGTATATATATATATATATATGGAAAAACACCAATTACACTGTTTCTTTAGCAGTTAAATTGTAAATAAATGTTAATAATTATGATTTATGACGCAAAGGTATCAACAATACTCTGTATATGTAGTAAGCAACTATAGTTACTATGGAGACTGTTATTTATGTCACCAGATTATGTAAAAAGATGTATATTTTTTTTCAAAAGGTATAATTTATAAATAATACGTTTTGTTTTAATACTTTTTTTTTTTTTTTTTTTTTGTAATAAACATCATTAGGCCAAAATTTGTGCCCTTAATAAATTAATAATTATTCCCAAATTAATTTCCAATCATTACTTGTATTACTTGATTTACTTCCTATTCCTTAGGTGCCTTATAAGTACATATTTTGTTCTTAAAACAACATTTAAGCAATTGAAAAATGTTAATTAAAACTTTAATATTATTAATTGTTCCTTTAGTGCTATTAAATGATGACATTTACTTATTATCAGAAAATATAATATTAAATTCAATAAACATATTTATAAAAAATATTGTTTTTAAACCTAACCAAGTTTTTATGTTAAAACCTATTTTCAAACATTTGATGTTTTTAAATAATATTTTTTATTTTGTAAAAAAAAAAAATAAATAAGAACTATAATTTAACAATATTAATTAACCATTTGTTTAAAATTGACATACCTATTCAAAACAAAAATAATATGAATCTTGTGTGTTAACATTATGTTTAACTATTTATAATATAGGTATATAACATATTGTTAAATATTTTGAACGAAACGGGAAGTTGCAACTGTATTTGCTATCTCCATCCACCTAACAAAGAACGTTGGAAAATTATGCTATTTAGGATTTGAATTGTAGTGTTAAAATTTAGAATTTCAACACTTATTACTAAATTTAAGGAGAAGAGTATTTGCTTTTATGTATCTTGTAGGTTTTTTTGTAAAATATTTAACAAAAAAGCTTAACTATT
Source organism: Pemphigus obesinymphae (assembly GCA_025469235.1). Classification (NCBI taxonomy): domain Eukaryota; kingdom Metazoa; phylum Arthropoda; class Insecta; order Hemiptera; family Aphididae; genus Pemphigus; species Pemphigus obesinymphae. The sequence goes on along the minus strand of JAIPRL010000318.1, from coordinate 11,979 downwards.
TAAAAAAAATTAAAAACTAACTTTGTCAGATGATAATTTACAAAAAAAGTCTACGGTTTGGTCTTGAAAATATTCTTATCTTTAAGTTTGATAATATATTTGAATTTTAAATTTAATCTAAATGCTATAGTTTAAGTTCTAAGTTGTGTAATTTTGCTATATTGCTTATTAGATAGACTGAGACGGCAAATACAGGTTTGATATTCTTTTAAATTTGACTAATTATAATTATATATTATATTATAATAATTTTGAATTGTGTGCTTGAAGTTTAAAATTGTTTTTCTACTAAAAATATGATAATTGATATATACTTATAAATTAAATACTTAATTATCAAGTTATTAATTAATTTTAAGTTTGGTGATAAAAAAAATAATGCTTAGACTGATGATTAAATGTAATTTTATTTTAATTTATTTAAATTATATATTATATATGTGTGTATATAAAATATTAAAATATAAAAATAATATTGTTGAATGTTCCATCAACATTTACTAGTCAATAAATCATATTTTATAGTCTTGATGTTTAATAATAATGATAACAAGTCTGAACGTATAGACTAAAGATAACTTGCTTGAATTATATTTTTTCTTCACATAGAGTTAGATATAAGATAATAAATTTTGAATTTTTGAATTGTTATAAAGATAGAAAAATTAAACATGAATACACTTTCTAAGATCCTGAGATTTTATTTACACTTAATTCAATTAGGTTTGCAAGTTATTGTTGGTATATATTCGACAAAATTAAAAATTATGAAGATTGCTGAATTTGTCATATGGACTGGACTCTGATATGCTCATATTTTAATAATTATGCCATAGGTTAAATATACTTACTTATTTAATGACTTTTGTATTATGTTAATAAGTAACTACCTACAAATTTAAAAAGAAAATAATAATTGCATAATTACATGATTTGATTTTCAGGAATTTGTAACTTGTTAATTATAGAGTATATTAACAATATTATGTATACAATTATAAATGCAAGTACCGCTGCTTCTGGGGGTTGGATGAACTGGCCCTTAACCAGTTGTCGACGTACCATTGCTATCTGTGAGTGGTTAAATAACTGCCGGTTTCGACGCTGAGGGTCGGGATCCACTGTACCTTAGCATGCTTCTGACGCTCTCGGGTGATGGACAGAGAGGGATCTGTTGGGGGGGGAGCCATCCGGTACACTATGTATACAACCTACCTACTTACATTAGAGAGGAGTAGAAATTAGTTTTTTTTATTCATATAGTATACCGGTAGATATTAATAATTGTTGCTTAGATAGGTACTCAAATAATTAATACTTATAGCCCATAAACAAAAAATTATTTATGTTATATAGGTATGGTGACCAGATATAATAATCCAAAAAAAAGTGTGTTTTAAAATGTATCCTCCTTTATTCCAAAAATAAAAACTCGTCCCCCATGATTGGATTGGTCAATGTGTGAATTATTATTTTACAAGATTTCTCATAGTTCATAGGCCATTTCCATCAATGCAATTTTTTTTTTTTACCTAATTACTCTATTGTTTATATTTATTTTCTCTAGAAAAAAGTGAATATTTGAAATAATTTCATTACAAGGTCAACTTATTAGGGGTGTATATTTCAAGTGCGTATTTAAGGTTGTCGATTGGAGATGGGTCCCGTCACCCATTACTCGTAAAATAGGCAATTAACTGTAAAAAAATTTTGATTCTGCATTAAAAAGATAATATAATGTATATTATATATGTACATATAAAAACATTTGTTTCGCACCCTTTCTCCTATAGCTACAGGTCGAATACACTATTGGTGTCTTTATGATGAAAATATTTTGAAACATTGAATACACTGAAAATAAATAAATTTTAAAAGGTGAATATACGAATATTACACAGTAATACAGTGGGCAGATACAATATAATGTACTATGCAGTACTATTATAGTACTATAATGCAGTACTATAATATTATTATATCGTAGTTCATACCAAAGTAGCAAAATATTATCTTATTATACTAATAGGCATTAGGTCGAACCATAAAATATATGTACTAACCGGTGATATTTTTAAAAAAGGAGTACAATTTCATGTACTTAACAATATTGTTAAGGACACTAGGACAATGCAATAAAAAAGAGTACCTACTGTCCTACGAAAATAAGTACGTCTGGTCACCATATGTATAGGATGTATCTATATTACCTATTATTATTATGTGAAACAAAGTATGAACATTTTTGATATTTGAAGATCTAAAAAACTTCGTAAAGTGTCAGTTTAAAATGTTATTGTATTGTATAATAACAATATGGTGATACCTATGTTACATTATTCTATTCAGTTAATATTCCAACCAGTCAAGACCACTTTTTCAATGAAAAAAAAAAAAAATCATATTTTTAGATTCTAATCGAAGCAAGTATTGATATAATGGTCTTACAACTCATATTACAATGTTATTTTTTTTTCTGTTAACAAATTTTCGACTTATGTTTCAAACTTAAAACTTTCAACATTTTAAGCGGAACGAAGAAGCTATTAATTTTACAATTATGTTATTTTTCTATGAGCATCTTTAGGATTGTAGTTTGTGTAAAGGAAACTTATCGAAAATGTTTATAAATTTAAAAGTTATAATATCAGAAACTTGAAATTTGAAATAACTATTTACTATAGCACTATTATACATGATTGAAATATCAAAACATTACTTTTTATTATCTTTTTTCAATAATTTTTATATAATTTTCAAGTATGATTGTTATGCAATGTGTAATGTAGGTATACTGCATGGATATGCACTTCATGGATATGAGTCATAATTATAATAAATTGTATGGTAATATACCTAATATAAATATTATTGAAAAAGTATTAAAAAAAAACTTACGTAAATCGTAACATCGAAATTCAAAAGTAAAAGCAGAAAAAGGAGTAGGTATACGGCGTACCTATACTCCCGCGCGTATACGCCCCAATACACCACTGATGCTTACCCATTTTACGATAGAGCAAATTGCACTCAGTTGGTAATTTAGAGTTTAGGGCCATCATTTTTTCATTCACCTAATAGTTTTTTTAATTCATAAGGAAAAACTACTAAAAAGTAAAAACACGATTTCATCTAATTAAAGTAGGTAGGTATTGTTATTTCTAAGTATTTCTAAAATAATAATTTTTAAATCTTGGAAATGACACTGAATATGTAACAGTACCTATAGGTACTATATTGTTAATAATACATATAATATTTTAGGTTTTTAAGTCCTAAAAGGGGTAATTTTGGGGTTTAAGACTTGGATCTTAACTTATAAACATGTTAGAAATACGAAATAAAAATTAACTATAGCCAGTAACATTATCTAGTAGCATTTTTTCAAGATTTAAAGTTAATTAAAAAAATAAAAATTTGAAACGTGTAAAAATGAACGTAATACGTAGGGCGCAAATTGATTTTGTTCTTTATAATTTATTTTTTATTTCATCTTTATAACGTTTGATAACATGACGATAAAAATTGGTATTGACAATATAAAATAAGACTATTTTTAAATTACTATAAAAATATATTATTTTAATATTTTTAAATTGTTGGATTTTCATTTTTCTAGAGAAATCTTTAAAATTGCCTATATAGAACCCCTGAATAATCTTATGTACGACGAGCATCGTGTCTGCTGTATATTAAGGAGTATTATGTAGGCAATTTCTTATTCTTTTGATGGATAATATTATATTATGCTTGTGTGCATGGGCGATCTTAAAAAGTCATTTGGAGAGGGGGGGTGTAATCTTTCAAATTGCCGACTAGAATTTGAAATGCTCAATTTATGTTGACAAGAATAGTAGTTATAATTGATCACTTATAAGTTATAAATAAATCGTTATACAAATTATAAAATTTAAAAACTATTATAATAATTACGTCAATTTTTTTTTATTTACAGATAAAATATTATTTGTTTTATTAAAAATTATTTCTTTACAATCGAACTCTGTGGTACTTCAGTATTGCCCATTTGTCTACAGGCTCATCGATATCCAAACTATCTGTTATGTCTTTTTCGCAACTTAACATAATCTGTGCATTTAATCGTTGAACGTTCATTTTGGATCTTAAATAACATTTTATTTATTTAAATTTGATAAACATTCTTTCGTCAGATGCAGTAGTAACAGGAGCAGTTGCTGTTAAACAACAAACTTGATTATCACACGGAAGAATTGATTTTGATGACTCAGATTTTTCAAAAATGTTGATTACATTTTTTTTATCACATTGATATATATATTAGGAATTTATATTTCTGCGTATATTGCATCAAAATCGTGAATTTTCGCACTATTTGTTATTTCAGGAAATCATTTTTCTATGTCGGAGACATTTTCTAATGAACAAGTATTTTTGTCAAAAGGTATTTTAAAAATATTAAATAACGTTTTTAATGTTTCAATAATACTTTTTAAATGTTAATTTGTTAAATTTATCAGTGTGTCCAATACACGTTTGAATTTTTTCCTATAAAATAATTTTAATGAAAAGTCTGATTGAGTTATTGGATTTGAATTTACTCTTTTTGGTGTATTAACCATTTACAATGTATTTTGTTAAAATCTGCTACTAGATATAATTCTATTTTTTTTTCAAAATATCAGAGCAGCGTCTATAATAATAGCGTCCATCAGAATCTTTATTTATATTTTTAAGTGATTTAATTGTACCCTCTATTAAATTACTTGCATCAATTATATTCAATTCCTTTGCCTCCAACTTCTCTGTGAGTGTTTAATACATTTTTCATAAACATAATTGAAACAATAAAATCAAATGTTGATATTTTTTTACTCAGCACTAACAATTGGCTTTTTGTGTTTCAATCATATAAATTTGAAGTGGAAATTTCTTGTGAAGTTTCAAGAATTATTTCAAACAAAGTCCAAACTGCTTTTACTGATTCTGCAAGAGCCGTCCATTGTGTTTTTGACAAATTACACAACTGAAAACTACCTTTAATTTTAGATAATTTCTTATTCAGAATTTCATATCGCTTTGTACTAGAAGCAAAAAAAAAAAACGTATAGACTTTCTAGATTGTTTATTAAGTTTAGTATAGTAGCACTAGTATTACAGCCATCTTCTAAGAGTGTGTTAATACGGTGCACTTGACATGGAATATATGGTATTTGGTAATTTGTATGTTTTGAAAGTTCTTTTTGCGTTCCACGGAATTTACCATACATACTAGAAGTCAAATTATGAGATTGAAGAGCGATGAAGTCTAGATTTAATTCATTTCTTACTAAGGTATCGTAAATATTCTTTACAATCTATAGGTAATCCAGTTTTATCCGTATTTTCATTAATATCCAGAAGTATCTTTTACTTTTCCATTATTACTAACGTAACGTATACATATTGCCACAATCTATATTTGTGAGTAATATCAGGAGTCTTGTCTGCAAGAATTGAATAAATTTCAATTATTCGATTTCTAGTGTCTGAAAATAGTAATTCTATAAATTCGTTTTGAGACCTAGAATCGAGATGTGTCACATGGTATGGTCTCATAGATTTGTCATTAAACTATTTCTTCATAATACTACAGTGTCTGGAGAGTATAATTGATTGCAATTTCCATTTTTGTCATCGCCATCTCCTCTAAAAGCCAAACCATGCCGAGCTAATATATGCGCAATATCCATAAAGATTTTTATAACTTGCTTGTTATATTCGCGTTCATGCTGAATTTCAATATATTTTTCTCGATTTACTTGGTCAAATAAAATGTCAATATGACAAGATGTCTTCATAAAATTACGATAATCTTTTAATGCAGCTTTATGAGCTGAACAAGAGAAATATTCAGAGTTATACAGGCGATATTGGAAACGCCACCTAGCTCTATATATTACTCTATGATGAAACCATTAATAGTAAATTTTATTTTTCTCGTTTTAAAATAATTTGGAATATCAGTATATTTCAGCGGAATACATTTATCGAGTGTCGACTGCCGGCTGAAAGTCTAATATTGTCGAGTGGGGGGAGGGGGGTTCACACCCCCACGACACCCTTAGGTTCGTCTCTGCTTGTGTGAATAGGCTACGGTCACACTATGAATTTGTCGGTAGTCGGTTACCGATCAACAGTAACCAATCAGTTATATTTAGTTATAAGACCTCAACACTCAAAATAAGTATTATCGTATACACATATACAATATAATATTATACCATTTTTATACAATGGTTATCCTTTGACCCATTTCCCATCATACGGAAGAATTTTTGAATACCTACCTACATATGAATTTTTCACAAAAAAAAAAAAGAAAAAGAAAAATGCTTATAATAACTAATAATAAGTAATAACATTAATTAGGTATATATTGATAATAATCAATTGTACTATAGGCCCGTTTCTATAATGACCTAGTTTATACCGCGGGTATTAAGCATGACGTGCCAACTAATGCCTCGATTCCGGTGGATTGCGGAGCCACAATATTAACATAGATTAATAAAACAGGTTATCAAATAAATAATACGTGATAACAGAGTATAAATAATATTATTATAATAATACATTAATAATTATTATAAAACATTTATTATGATACAGTTTTTATTTTATAATATAATATTACGTATAGTATAATTTTTGATATTTACCTACGATTTATTGGTTGTTTTTTTTTTTTATAAATATGTTTTTGTATTAGGTATATTATTTTAAGAAGCTATACTATATTACGTGTATTATTTTTTAATAAGCACCTACTACCTATGTTCCTAATTTCAGAACCAATAAGTAAATTAGTATTATTATTTTATTATAATATTATATACTTAATAATCATATATTATACCTACATACATAGGTACGCTGTGTATAGATACACGTTTGCTCGTGTAGATAATGCGTACACTGACCAACCGTGTAAACATTACATTTTGATATTTCATTCGATTTTTTTTTGTATATGTAGGTACCTATATATTCTATACATTTTTTTGGATAGATTATCCGTGTGTTCCTAAATTCATCTACGAATGTAGCGGATTGATTAGAATTCAGGAACGCATTTTTTGTTAAAGCGCTGGAACATGTTGGTTATTTCTTATAACTACAATCAACCACGATAATTACCTTTATCTAATCAATAATTGATAATAAATATTTAACAGATATTACCAATAGGTAGGTACGAATAGTTAGAATTATGAGTTTAGAACATTAATATAGTATCTACCTATTGATTTGTTTAATAAGTTTAAAATATTTTGTTATACAATAATCAAAAAATAAACGTCTATAGAATGTCTCGATATATATTATGTCTGTATACCTAATCAGTGGCGTATTTAAGGAGGTGTTTTAACAGGTATAACCCCCTCCCCCTCCAGAAACTTTCTTCCCACAAAAACATAAGATATAGTTTTATAGCTGTTATACTTACACTTGATAATAATATTGTCTATGTAGATACTTAATATAAAGACAGATTTTGATGTTTTTTTTTTTATGACAATATTAATATTAAATATAAGTGAACTATGCCACTGTTAACGTACATATATATAAAACATCTAAACCTCCAGCCCCCCAGAAAATATCGTATCTATACCGTTGCCAAGAGTAAATCGTGAGCGATATTTTCTGTTCTATTAATATGCTAATATTCAATTTTAGTGTGTATAAGTATACTTTACTTTGAAACGTATACACTGAAAAAATATTGTGAAAACGTCCCTGCTACTATTCCACTTACCTATTACAAAAATATAAACAAGCCATTAACAAATTATGACAAAATCGTTTCTACTTTTAAATTTTTTATGTAAACACAGTTTGAATGGGTATGTATAATTTCCATTTTAAATTAACATTAATCAGGGAATCATAGAAAAAGTAAATACAACATAGACACAAAATTATGCAATTAGAATAGAATAGGTATAGAATTATCACAATATAGGTATGTACTGTATATATTAAATACGCCACTTTATTAATATTTGTATCTGTAACTTTTCCCGCGAACAATTCTTATCAAATCCATCTGGTTTTATATTCGACCAGCCGTATAATAGCAGATTGCTGATAAAGCAATCCGCTTGATTACCTCCCCACCAGCGAATAGGCCATCTGCTGAAATTAGGAACGATTAAATCCAGCGGCTGACCAATCTGATGAATTTAGGAACACACGGATTATTACAACGTAACTCACAGGTATATTTTTATAATTATTGTTGAGAATTAACAAACGAATAAAATATGTTAATAAATAAAATAAAACAGAAGTACCTACAACTTTTTAAAATAATATTAATTAACTAAATACAATATTACCATTGCTTAAATATTTTAAGTTAAAATAGCAATCTATTCTGTCTGTACTAAAAATAATTTATTATTTGCAACAATTTTCCATCATTTACGAAAGGCAGTTTTCCTTTAAAATTGTATATAATATATATGCATAAATAATTCGATAGCTTGTGTGTATCACGTATTATATGTTTGACAATATTATTGTTAATATTGTGTCTCCGCAAGCGTGATTTTTTCCACCGGAATTGAGACATTAGTTGGCACGTGCCCTTAATCCTATTACCTATAAATTAGTTTGGTATATCGGGTATTACATTATAACATTTATCCATGATAGATAACCTCGGAAAATCAATAATACCATCAATTAGATTCTGAAGGAACCTTGATTTAGAAGTCGGAAAATTAGTTTAGACCAAATATTGCTTGATCAATTTATAAGATATAACTTAAAATATTTTTCTAAACTCGTTCAATTTAATTTTTAGAAATAAGTAATAAGTATAAATACTCAGTCTAATGCCTTAAGAGAACGTCGCACAACGCAACACTAACGTAAAAATCGGCGTAAAACTGTGGAACTTGGGAAAGTCAGATTTCAATTCTAAAAAGGATTTTTGGTTTAATCGATTTGTCTACTAGGGATTGATCAAGGCGATTAAAAATGTTTTGGTCATATTATTTATCATTACAAAACTGTGTTTTATAAACATTGACCGTATTTCATATTTAATGTGTTACTCTTCATTTTTTTCATGTTTAAGAGCGTACCCTTTAATATATTTATCAAGGAGCGCAGGGAACGCAGTATCTTTTCTTAGCGGATAGGTACAGCGGACGAGCGGACGGAGCGGGTGGAACGGGTGGAGCGGGTGGAGCAGTGGAGGGTGGAGGACTTAGAACATATCAAATCAGACTACTAACATCTAAAACGTCCTCGATTATTAATTTAAAAGGAATAAATGTTAAATTCTTTTGAAAAAGGAATACCTAAAACTATGCTTTCTTGAAAATATGTACCTAACGCAACGTTGATGTAAAAAAAAGATTGTATTTTTTGTATTCTATTCATGTTATATAATAATCTAAAATGTCCCCTGGTTGAGATACTTTGGATAGGGGGTTAGGTTATCATCATTATGCTCCACCATAATTATATAAGTATTGGTAAACATATTGGATCGTCTAAATTTATCTGTATGTTCTCTCCATATTTGCGTGATTTCCATAAAATATTAAAATCATACTTTTACAACCAATATACATTCCACTATTTATACGCTTAAAATGTAAAATACCAAAATATATACGTATACCTACAACAAGTTATTGTATTTAAAAAATAGTTTGATACAAATAAAATATTATATGGACACTTTATATTTAGGTATTATAGATATATACTTATATAGGTAGATAATTTCATTACCTATACTAGTTTTTGGACATTTATTTTTATAACTTTCAATTAGTGTTTTACGTAAAAATAAAAATAAAATAGAATAGAAAAATAAATTTGAATACTATTATTACAAAAATGAATTTTAATGTTTATTATTGAATATGTTTATAGATGAAAAACATTAATAATACGCATATTTGACAATATACGACTATATATATTAATATTTATTTTATAAAAGTTATTTCTATAATACTATGTATTATATTATATATTATATATTATATATATGTAAAAAAAAAAAAAATATATATATAGGTAGGTATAATAAAGCCGGTGCTGTGTTATATATATTCAATTTTAAACATGATATTTTAAATCGGAACACACGTATGAACAACAATTGTTTATTGTAATATGTTCTATGATGTTAACCTAGTTTACACCACGATTAATCGTTATCAATCGTATCGATCACGTTAATCTTAATTCGTGGTTTACACCGTCAACTTGATACGCGATTAGCGTTTGATCCGCATTAAGTTTTCTGCGTAAACAGGAGCGCATCAATATATAGTCTGATACGCTCGAACAAGGTGTATCAGACCAAATTCGACGCCCACCAAACACAAAAATAATTTATTTTATAGGTATGTTTAATTTACTTGTTGTTGACTTATTGTTATCACTTATCAGCCGATTTTACATGTTTTGATAATAATATGGAATAATACCTAATACGCACGGTGTAAATACGTGCGTATCAAACGTTTGATGCAGACCTGCGGCTTGGTGCAGCGTACCAGCTTAATATATACGTGCCAACTATAATGCCTCAATTCCGGTGGAAAAAAATCACGCTTGCGGAGCGACAATATTATCAATAATATTATCAAATATATAATACGTGATATATCGAATTTTTTTATGCATGTATATTATATACAATTTTAAAGGAAAACTATACCTTTCGTAAATTATGGAAAATTTTTGTAAATAATAAATTATTTTTAGTACAGACAGAAGATTTCTATTTCAACTTAAAATATTTAAGCAATGGTAATATTGTATTCAGTTAATTACAGTGGAGCAACTACGGGGGTGCAATTTTATTTTAAGCACCCTCAAGTTCCATGTCATTCTAATTTCAAATATCAGCTATAATTTTACCGATATAATTTTATTTTTTAAGATTTTACTATCAGTTATTTTTTTTTCAGCGTGTTACAGCAGCGCTTTACTAATTTAAGTATAATAAATATTGGGAGAGACTTAGCTAATGACATTGTTCCAGACGAAATCTTGAACACATTTGCTAATACCGATAGGAAATTATGTTTGACTCTTTAAATTTAAAAAAAAAACATAAAAAAATATTATAAGTAATAAAATAAGTTATATTTTTTCCGAAAATGGTATTGTAAATATAATGATCGTATAATCTGTTCGTATAATCGATTGGCAATATGTAATATTGGTTTGGGGGTGTGGGGGGGGGCTGAGCCCCCAACGACATTATAAGCGATTCATAATAGTAGTACCCGCAATATTTGAACTCTAGTTGCGCCACTGGTTAATTAATATTATTTTAAAAGGTTGTAGGTACTTCTGTTTTATTTTATTTATTAACATATTTTATTCGTTTGTTAATTCTCAACAATAATTATAAAAATATACCTGTAAGTTACGATGTAATATAATCTATCCAAAAAAATTTATAGAATATATAGAGGTACCTACATACACAAAAAAAATCAAATCAAATATCAAAATGTAATGTTTACAAGGTTGGTCAGTGTACGCATTATCTACACGAGCAAACGTGTATCTATACACAGCGTATATAATATGTAGAGGTATAATATGATTATTATTTATATAATATTATATAAAATAATAATACTAATTTACTTATTGGCTCTGAAATTAGGAACATAGGTAGTATAGGTACTTATTAAAAAATAATACACGTAATATAGTAGAGCTTTTTAAAACAATATACCTAATACAAAAACATATTTATAAAAAAAAAAACCAACCGTAAACATAAAAATGTATACTATACCTAATATTATATTATAAAATAAAAACTGTATTATAATAATTATTAAGGCGGCTCTCTGCGGGCGTGTTTTAAGGGGTTATTGTATAGGCAATTTTTGAACAATGTGAAAATGCCGTGTATGTGTGTGCGTGTGTAAATTAATATTAGTGTGTGTAAGCCCCGCATAA
>JAIPRL010000317.1:107781-156689 GCA_025469235.1 Pemphigus obesinymphae | reverse complement strand
GAAAATCGAAAAATGACCTCTCAAAAGTACCAACTAGATGCAATTTGCTACCGGAAACAGGGTATGAGTGTAAAGATCGGAGCACTCCTTCTGGTAGTAAATTTGTTAACAGAGAAAAAAAAAAAAATAAATAAATAAACATCATTGTAAATCCACTAGCTCCCTCGCTACGCTCAGAATCTAAAAGGTATTTTCATTTCTCTCTCTGGTAAATTTAATTGAAATTTCTTTTTCTATTGCTTTATAAATTCATTCTCACACTAAAAACAAATTATCTCAGTAGGGAAAATTTTATTTATTCATTTGGTATCGGTACCTAAACTTAAATATTTTTGAATACATTTTTTTTGTTGCTACCTAAATTGAAAAACCTGCGGGGGCCACTACTGTCCTGCCCAATTTTTTTTCAATTAAATTTCTGATTTAAAATATCTAAATTAAATTTAAATTCAAAATATAGGTACCTATATAATACAAATGTGTTTTAGGTACCTATTTCATTTTTTTCTCTGGTAAATTTAATTTAAATGTCTTTCTCTATGGCTATATAATTTCATTCTCACAATAATAAAAATTATCTCAGTAGGGAAAAATTTATTTATTCATTTGGTACAGGTACCTAAGCTTAAATATTTTTTAATACATTTTTTTTTTGTATCTACCTAAATTGAAAAACCTGCGGGGGCCACTACCGTCCTGCCCAATTTTTTTTCAATTAAATTTCTGATTTAAAATATCTAAATTAAATATAAATTCAAAATATAGGTACCTATATAATACAAATGTGTTTTAGGTACCTATTTTCATTTTGTTCTCTGGGAAATTTAATTTAAATGTCTTTCTCTATGGCTCTATAAATTCAATCTCACACTAATAACAAAGGACCTTAGTAGGGAAAAATGTATTTAATCATTTGGTATAGGTATACCTAAACTTAAATATTTTTCAATAAACTTTTTTTGTTGCTACCTAAATTGAAAAACCTGCGGGGGCCGCTACCGTCCTGTCCAATTTTTTTTTTCAATTAAATTGATAACTTAATTTTACAAAATTAAATTTTAATCCAAAATATAGATTTATAATAAAAAATGGTATGAGGTAACTATTTTCATTTCTCTCTCTGGTAAATTTAATTGAAATCTCTTTTTCTATTGCTTTATAAATTCATTCTCACACTAATAACAAATGATCTTAGTAGGGAAAAATTTCTTCATTCATTTGGTATAGGTACCTATGCTTAAATATTTTTGAATACTTTTTTTTTGTTTCTACCTAAATTGAAAAACCTGCGGGGGCCACTACCGTCCTGCCCAATTTTTTTTTCAATTAAATTTTAATTCAAAATATAGGTACCTATATAATACAAATGTGTTTTAGGTACCTATTTTCATTTTGTTCTCTGGGAAATTTAATTTAAATGTCTTTCTCTATGGCTATATAATTTCATTCTCACAATAATAAAAATAATCTCAGTAGGGAAAAATGTATTTATTCATTTGGTATAGGTATCTAAACTTAAATATTTTTGAATACATTTTTTTTGTTGCTACCTAAATTGAAAAACCTGCGGGGGCCACTACCATCCTACACAATTTTTTCAATTAAATTTTAATCCAAAATATAGGTACCTATATAATACAAATTTTACAAATTAAATTTTAATCCAAAATGTAGGCATATAATACAATTTTGTATTAAGTACCTATTTTTACTTTTTTCTTTACCACATTTAACTGAAATTTCTTTCTCTATATATGGCTATATAAATTCATTCTCACACTTATCTTAAATGACCCTAGTAGAGAAACATTTATTCATTTTTCTGGTATAATTACTTATATCTAAATAATTTCAAATGAAATTTAAAGTGAGTACTCAAATAAAAAACCTGTGGGGGCCACAACCGTTCTGCCCAATTTTTTTTCAATTAAATTTATAAGTTTAATTTACAAAATTAAATTTTAATCCAAAATGTAGGTATATAACACAATTTTTTATTAGGTACCTATTTTCATTTCTTTCTCTGGTAAATTTAATTGAAATTTCTTTCTCTATGGCTATATATAAATTATTCATTCTCACCCTACATATATACACTCATACCTACACTATATAATTTTGAATACATTTTTTTTCTCTATCCAAATTGAAAAACCTGTGGGGTTTACAATCGTCCTGTCCAATTTTGCACCACTCAGAATTTTAAATTTAGGTAAGTACAGTTATTTTAATTTCAGGACATTATTATTAATTTTGTAAGTCATCAAACCCTATCTCTAATTATTATTGTTAAAAAAATTAATTCTATCTATAAAAATGATATTTAGGTATTTAAGTTTTCAAAATTAATATTTGTTAGTTCTTTTTCAGTACCCCTGGATCCCCTCTCCGTAAATATGCCACTATATTATATATATATATATTTTTAACAGTATTCTATTATAACACTAAAAATGCAAATATTTTATTCTTTCATAGCTAATCTTGTGTCTACTGATAGGTAGGTACTCATTTATTTTCGAGCCCTTCCCACCATTGAAAAATCCTGCGCACGCCACTGGTCGCCTTGTAAGAACATTATTATTTTATATCTTTGAACTATTATTTAGAACTGTAATAATTGAGGTGTAAATGGATCAACACAGAATTACACAATAAAGCAGATTGCAAAACTAAGAATTACAGTACAATTATTACAATAATATATTATTGTATACATTAATCAATAGTTTATTCTATAATATTGTAAAAGTTATTATAGTTAATTTGTTTATGTACTGATATCATTATGACAACAAATAGTGTATTATAATATAGGTAGCTATTCGTATTATTTTAGTTTATTTTTCACTTCATAATTATTATTTACTAATTACAATTGTATCTTAAGTTTTTAGTTGTATAGTGTATACCTACCTATATAGAATGAAGATACTTAAGAAACTAATTTGTTTAATTTTTACTATTTTTAAGTTTTAATATTAGTTGAATATTCGTATAAATATAATATTATCTCTATAAAATAATATTTATGTATATTCCTATATCAAAATCATTATATGACTAATTTAAGTTTTTAATTTTATTAAGGTTTGTCTTCCGAACGTTTTTATGTATTATTCAAGTAATTATATGAAATTATATTGATTTACAATAACTTTAAACATACTGTATCTTTGAGGATACAAAAATCAAAGCCCCGTATTTATGACATGTATCCTACAAGATACACTTTCCTAAATTCAGTACTCAGATTTATATCAATGAAATACCTACTGAAATATTTTATTTTAGTATATTCCTACTTATATTTTAAGATTTTGTATTATTTATATTTTACTAAAAAAAAAAAATGTATTCATAAAATTTCCAATTTTATATAATATTTGTCTTATAATAATGAATTTTAAAATAATATGCTAATTTAGTTTTTGGATATATTTTTTAATACTTTGACTGAAAGACACATTTGTGATTTTATAAGTACCTATAGTTAATAGTTTTCATACATTTTATTTATGTTTTTTTTTCCTAATTTATTTAATATTTGTTTATTTGTGTAGGTATATTGATATAAAGAAATATTTGTGTTATACTAAAGAGTTTTAAAATAATATCCTGATTTAGTTTTTACATACATTTTTTTAATACTTTGACTGAAAGAAACATTTGTGATTTTATAGGTATAGTTAGATCTCGTACATTTTATTGAATTTTTTTTTTTTTTATTTAATATTTGTTTATTTGTGTATATTGATATAAAGAAATATATTTGTGATTTTATAGGTATAGTTAGTTTTCATACATTTTCTTGTTTTTTGTTTCTTCTAATTTATGTAATATTTGTTTTTTTGTGTATATTGATATAGAGAAATTTTTGTGTTATAATAAAGAGTTTTAAAATAATATCCTGATTTAATTTTTGGATTTGATAATATATGTAAGTACAACTATGTAATAGTAAAAATAGATTATGTATTTTCAGAGATACACGTCTCAAAAAAATGGGTTTCGGATTTTGTATCCTAGGAGATACATCTCATATCTCAAATTTGGATGCACAGATTTTTTTGAAGTACGTTTTCTAATTTCAGTGACCTTAAATTAGTCAGGAAAATATCACTTGAAAATTGTCTGTTGCTTTTTTCACATAGTGAACATTTAAGGGTTAAATGTCAATAGTCAATATTGAAAAAAAATCAATGTTTAAAAACAATATTGTGAAGTAAAATCTTGACCTAAAAAGTATATAAAAGTAAGTACTTATAAGCATTTTTGTATTTTTAAAGTTAAATATGTATTGTTTAATGCCAACCTATAGGATGTTAAAAATAATCACCTCTACATTTAAATGTTTTTAGATTAATTAAAAAACTGTCCAATTAAGAAAAAAAAATACGTACTTTAGGATGGGTATATCCGTGTACTTGTACTTGTAAAACGAGACCGTTTCGACGCGACCGCGACGTCGCGTGGAGTAATAAAAATAATAATATTGTCAAATGTCAACAAATTAGGAAAACAATTTCTAAAGCGGTCCATACACGATCAATATTTGATATTGACAGTGTATGGATCATATTGAAGACGTGTTCAATATATTGAAACAATCAAAATTATTTTGATATTTATTGATAGATTGTCAATATTATTGTGCGGTTTGTGGCACTTAATTGACATGACAAAGTAAATTTACAATTTACTTTGTCATGTCAATACTATTGACGATATTCCGTCAGTATAGTTTTTTTTTTTTTGTCACGATAACAAGACGTGTGTGTATGTACGTGTTTTGTACGAAAATAATTATAAAATCGTATTTAAAATGTCTTCTTCCGAAAGAAATGTGGAACGAAACTTTATATTAAAATGTATTCAAGTTTATCGTGATCATTCAGCATTATGGGAAATGAAATCTGATGATTACACGGACAAAAATAAGAAAAATCACGAAAATCGTATGATGTTTTATTAAAGAAATATCAAGAACGTAATTTTTTTCGTCAAGTGACAAGGCAAGAGCAATAGCAATAATCGTGTTATCTTCGCTAGACATTTTGACCGAAACTGAACAATATATTCAATATTATTGATCGTGTGAGTGCAAACAAAATTGAAACATTTATTGATATAAATATTGAGCAATAATATTGATCGGGTTAGTGTATGGGCCGCCGCTTAACAATAAATTCAATATTGTTATTCGTATTGGACTAGGACAGGCGGTTGTATGGTGCGCGGAGGTTAGTCGGGCGACGAAAACCGGTTTATTATCGTTTCGTAGTCCAAATACAACGGTCGACCATCGAAATATAATATCATTGATTATAATATATAATCAATGATAATGTATAATCATATTATTATATTCAATTCATATCGTTAACGCACTCTATCGGGTGAATAGCCGGCGCGTACAATTTTGTATGCCGGTGGCCGATCTATAGTCATTTTATAATCAATGGTAGTATATATAGCAGGCACCTTACATAGTATACCAATATTCACACCTTCATCACCTAGTTACTCGTGTAGTTATATAATAAATACAGTGTCCCACGAAGATTTAACAAATGCAAGATGTTCTATTGTATATTTTTTTCAGTTTTTGTAATAATTACTAGAACTCTGCGCTACAATTCTTATATGTTATATACCTACACATATTTTTTTTTTACGACTAAAAATAAATATTTAAAAAAAAATTTCGGTGTTAGAAATGTTTATTAGGTACAATATTATTTCGTCGATTTTCTACAGTTTTTTCAAGTTTACTAAAATGTCAATTATTTTCATTAATGATAAATAATAAGCGCTAGGTAGGTACTAAATAACATACATTTTTTCAAAGAAAAAATATCATTCTTAGAATCATAATATGGTTATCAATTTTTGTATCGATAAAATGTTGATTAGAAAGAAAGAAATTTGAATTATAACAAATTTTAATAATTATTTAAAAATTAATGGTGTAACTTAATTAATAATTTTGAACACCAACATTTTTTTTTTTAATGTATTTATAAAATAGCCATCTTGGATTGTAAAAAATTTAGTTTTCATTTTAGTTGTAAAAAAAAAAAGAAAATCTACAATTTAAAAACTGTTGTGCCGAGTTCTAGTAATTATTACAAAAAAATAACTTAACACAACAGAACAAAAGTTATTGCATTTGTTAGATTTTCGTGGGACACCCTGTAAAGGAGTCCATAATGGTTTAACGATGATTATGAAAACGATTATAGGAAGGCAGAACGTGCGCAAGATGTAAAATGAAAATGTAAAATATTAATAAGTAGATAATATGAATAGTACGAACGTGCGCACATAATAAATATATGAAAATAATATTTAAACTGTATACCTATATGCCTTTAAATTATATGTTATTTCAAGTAAGTAATTTAAAATTCTAAAATATATTTCGTCTTACCTTGGTTATATTGAAATTATTTATATATTTTTATATAATACATATATTATAATCAATGATAATAGGTATCTATTTTCTCCACATATTCCGTCTATGTATTGTATACTTACCTATACTGAAAGTACAATAATCAACATTATACAGCGGAATAATTCTTAATTATACCGTATAAATTTAATAACATACCTAATCAAATTATATTTACCTTGCAATTTGCACCATTTTAGTTACCTATAGCCTATAAACTTATATAATTTGTTAGTACCTCGCTATTATCTCATTTATTGGATAGAAAATATAATAATAAACATTGGTTCAAAGTGTGATCTACAAGGTGATTTTCGGGTCTAATATAATCAGCTATTATATTATGTTGAAACATGCGAAACTGGTATACAGTATCAACAATATGTTATAATGTATAATTATATAGGTACAATACACTAAGAAGATTCACTAAGAAAACTACTTGATCGAGCACACAATACTAAACAAAAATATAACAAAATATGCTCGTAGTAAATTTGAAAACAGAAAATTATTAAGATTTATTTATATACATTTTAAGGGGATATAAAATGTTTAATTCATACCAAATATGTTTATAAAAAGTATATATATATTATATAATACATATTATTATATCCTAATAATTAATAACTTATAAATAATATTATAGGTAGATCACACATAATTGAACCATTGTCCAAAATAAAATTAATTATATATGATTTACATTTGGAATTTCGCACAAAACCAACAATTTTCCAATGAACATACTTAAAAGAAGCCAGTAGGTTTAAATTATGAAAAAAAAAAAAAAAAACAAATAAACTTACTTTTATTTTATAACCTTTAATAATATATGTATTATCATTGATTATAAATTAGATATTAAATTAGTAATTTTATTTATTACGTAAAAATCGCAGTTCTTATCAAACGGAGGTAGTATGGTCGTATGGTATTGTTATGTTCTGTGGTAGACGTACCTATAAGACCGACCAGTAGATAATATTTAATGTTTTGTAATAAACATTCCTATTCAATAGAACCTCAATAGCTATATTACAACAATAAGATAAATTCGATTGAAATCTCAGGTGCATTTAAAAATTGATAATTTTTTTTCCATTATTATTCCCTCGGGCTTTGAAATATCAAGATTTTACTGTATTATAATATTATTTATAACGACGATTATGAAATAAATTAAAAAGTTGTCCCAAAGTTTGAATGATTGTAAAACCGGTTGGCAAACAGTGGTGATATACCGTTCGTCAAAGGTGGTCTACACGCCCTCACACAGCCGTGTTTAGCAATATACCTACCTATGTAGCGAAAGATGAAGCACGTCATTTTGCATTGATATCTTAACCCTCGGGCACGCGCGCTTGGATACGGTATCACACTAGAAAACCACAAGCATTTACTACTCGCAGATCGCTCGCGCCTTGTACTTTCTAATACCTCCCACGCACAATAGATCTTTTATAAGCAGCTTCCCCAATGTCCCACTTTTACTTTCGCCATTTAAATAATAATTTGTTTTTCACCTTCATGTTATTACCTATAAATTATATTACGCAAATAAGGACAAGGACAGGCTTTAATGAACAAAATACTACGAAATTACATATACATTTATATATTTTTTCATCTCCTCTTCATCAATATTTAAAACTCTACTTAGGACAGAATATAAAAAAAAGTATTTACAAAATACAAATACAATATATTATACTTATATATATTTAAAAATACTATATATAAGTACACTAATTTGGATGATCACAATAAGTAAATAACAACATGATAAAGGTCGACTATATATATATATATTTTTTTAGTAAACATTCCTATTAATATTAATCTATTAATGAGATTTAATTTTGTCTGTAAGACACGGGAAATTTTTATAACTCAAAGGAACATAATTTAAATGCAAATTTAAACTAGGACAAGAAGCAATTTCTACTAAATAAAGATGGAAAATTTGAACAATAATAATTGATACTCAAGTTAAATAAACGTCCGAAACAAAATAAACATTAAAGAAATTTTAAGTCTTATATTATAATACAATGGGTACTTTTAATGGTAATTGATCAAATACATAGGTAGATAGATTGATTTCATTAAGTGGGAAAAATATAACAGACATTTTACATTATATTTACGAATGAATAAAATTCAGTTTTATGAAAATAATAATTTTATTTACCAGAAATCACATTAAGAAGTACTCAAAGTATCTGATAATACTCATATTATACAGTATATCTAAAAAGTTTGGAAATATTCTAAATAAATAAAATGTATAAGTAATATATTTCCAAACCATCTAGGTATACCCAGTTCAAGTTACAGGCAATAAGCCATAAGTACTGTATATAATATATGGCAACATATGGAAAATATGAAAAGAGCCAACCAGGAGGCTCAGTAACAGTGATACAGCCTTAAACTGACCTGGTAGGATAAATGTATTGTTTTAACTTGGACTGAATATAGATACATTGTATAACTATTATTACATGCCATATTCTTGACTCCTTTTTAATTAATACGTTCAATGCTGACTATATTTTAGTGAAACACGCCATCAGCCAAGTACACTTTTAAAATACATACAACATTTGACAAATAACCATTATCATCGGCTAGACGTGCTTGACTTTTAATGAAAAAGCATAGTCGTCACCAGCATTGAACGTGTTAATAATAAATTTACAACATGAGTACCAAATACATTATCTACATAGATTCATGGAAAAATAATTTATCCGGAACAAATATCATTATGTTTGACAATAAATAATTAAAAAAATATGAATGTTATAAAATTGTCACTAGGTATAGACAGCTGCAAGTAGGTACCTATGTAAAAAAAATGGCACAGACATGTTAGTAAAAAAATAAAGAAGCTAGACTATTTTTTTTTTAAGATTAAATAATCATGTTAAGTATAGGCCAAAGTATTTGTTCAATAAAGAGTATGTTATGCATAAAATATGTTAGGAGTTCTTCCCTTTAACATTTTAATACATAAATTGTCATACTTTTGGCCCCTAAGAAATAAAGCAGTCTTTGAAAAAAAAAAATAAGAAACGAAAATGTTATATAATGGAATGTTGTTTAAGCTAAAGGAACACATTAAATTTAAACAGAAAAAATTACATAAATATTCTATGTACAAAAATAAAAAAATAAAAAAGAATAGTCAACTTATATAGGGTCTATTTTTTAAGTACAACAGTTGTCCCTGTGATGATGAATTTTGATCGGATACATCTGATCTTCTGGATTGCGTTCATCAGCTAGTGATCTAAACCTAACAAATCCATTCTCAGCAACTAACATGGACGGTGAAGGCTGTATGGCCGCTCTTTCAGCATATGCGTACATACTTCTAGAGTCATCATCCATTCGTTTTAATGATCTCCTTTCCGTAGTATGTGCAAATAACTGATGGTTTGCTAATGGTGGACCACCCATTGAATATGTGTCATCATATATATGTTTACCGGTACGTAATGTATAATTGTGAACAGCTTGATTGGCACTGCAGATGGCTGGATAAATATCATCTGATGGTGGATCACTCCGGGAAACAGTACCACGACAAGGGAACAATGTTAAGCCAGATTGATTTTGAGCTTCTTTTTCACTAGTATACCTCAGTGGCTGTATGGATGCCCAAAATATCAAAAAACATGATGATATTTCAATCACACGTACAGAAAATTGATAACCCCACCATAACCAAGGATTTGGCTGGTCTTTACCTAGCATTTCATAAACACCAACCATGCCATATAATTGAACTGATGCCATTAAAAGACTCAACATACTAGTGGCTAATGTCACACGTACAGAATGAGCTAAAGTAGGGCGATGTTCATGGAAACTTGCTCCAAATATAGTTCCTTGTTTCCTTAAGGAAGCATTAGTCATAGATCTATATAGACACACATAAGTCACTCCTAGAATTACACATAATAAAATGTAGATACATTTGGATACCAATGATAGTATATGAGCTTCAGAATAAAATAATACAATAATACAAAAAGCCATATAAGAGCAAATGAATATTGCCAACAGTGATGATTTTTGTAGATTATAAAAAACAGTTTTCACATCAGTGGCTCGCAATAGAAACAAAAACAATACTGAGTATACAGTCAACAAAAGTGGGAATACTATGTTCAGAGCCAAACCAGACACCTGAATAGATAATGTTCCATTAACATTATATGGATCATACAATAAATAAGCACTTCTTATACAGCCGATAATAATTAATAGGCCATGTATAGTAACAAAATAACCACATGTTAATAATTTTTTAAATGCTCTTATCCTTGCTATACTAACCACTGAACAGAATACTAATATTAGGAAAAGTATAGCAATAAGATAAACATGAACATCCCAAAATACTCCAAGAATATACCTGGCTCTGGGTTCAGGGTGATCTGGCATGGAAACAATTTCTGGATGTGTTTCGGGTAAATCAACATCATTTTTTGACTCTGTTACTTGCTGCTCTTTAAAAAGTGATGGTTCATTTTCAGTAGTTTCTTCAGATGTTGTTTCGTACACCTGAGACGAAGATGTAGTTTCTATTGACTGAATAGTTCGTTGTGTTGGTTTGGGAACTTCTTGTTTAACAGTGCGAGATGGTTTAATATCTTGGTCAAAATTTGGTTTATCATTACCTAATAAGCCATCCATCTTTTTACCTGTATCATCAAACAAAATTCGAAAAACATTTGGACTTGACAAGTTTTGTACTTGTTGTACCACAATACTATAAGTATCATTAAGTCCTTTAAATCCATTAGCTACTGTAGTACTAGTTGGCTCGGAATAAGTAGATTCTGGTACTCTTAACTTATTCAAACTTGGTGTGTTAATAGTCTTCTTTTTTGTATCGGCCACCGGTATATCTACAGGTCTAATGGGAATAAATTCTTCTTTAAACTTAGGCTGCACGATTCCAAGCCGTCGAGGTGGCAGTGACTTTTCCGAATTACTACCCCTTAGTGTTGGTTTATCAGCAAATGGATTAAACCGTTCCGGAGGCAGTGGTGGAGTAAATGTGTTCCTATCTGGAGGATTGTATGCAGGTATCAAACGATTTGTCGGACTTGTCACATGCTGTTGCTGTTGCGACGAGTTTGTACGTGAAGCACGAGAGCCTGACCCTGGCTTGATTGCTAGGGTTTTGTTGAACATTTCATAGTCCACGCCATCGGTCAATACCCGTCTGTCTAATACACCCAAATCATGATCGAACATTTGTGCATTGCTGTCAGACACCAGGAGCCAAAGCATTGCCGAGAGCAATACCTGTGGCATGACTGGTCGCATTTGCGTGATATCAGATACGGACTCCTTTCATTATAATAATGTAGCTCTAGTTTTTATTTTTCAATAAACACTAACTAGGCCGTGTACTTAGATGTAACATGTCAACTTACGATAATACCCTGGTCATTACAAGACTGCCGGGTTCACAGGTGTCGGCGGCACACAGGATACCAATACAATCCTTTGTCATGATACGCTGTCGATACGACCACGGTAGCTTCAAAGTATGTCAACACATTTCCATGCTGAAACTCGCGCATACCACGTCGCACAATGTTCGAACGGTCACGGCGAACGAATATTTGCATACGGCCGATACGACACACACGAAAATCGAACTACGAACAGCGAATAAACGCCCGGAAACAATAAACATTCTCTAATAAACCATTACGTCTGGTGCGCCAGCCATTTGCATTTTGTTATAATGAATATCCCAAAGACTACATAACAATCATATGACTCATGGACATTATAAACTGACACATTATAAACAATATTAATGTTTTTGCTTTTGCATTAAATAAAAAAATTATAAAATTATAAAACTTCATTAATCTGATATTCTAACACATAAAATTAATTAAAATAATTAATTAAATACTTTTACTAATAAATAAATAATAATAAATAATTAAAAAATGAAGGTTACTGATAATAGAGATAATCATGAAACATAAAACAATTTCATGATTATATTGTTGATAATATGATAACAGTTTTTAAAAGTACTCATTTGAATCTCTTCATTTGATTTTTAGGGCATGTAAACATTTGTATTTTAAATTTAAATCTGTGCTATTGTATCACTCAGAATAATTTGTCATAAATAATGAGTAAAAGGCCAAGAATAGAATCATTAAATGATCAGGAAGATATTTGGGGTGACGATTTTACTTACGATGAAGTCAACTCTATTGACAACATTGAAACACTTGCATCGCAACCACATTTTGCAGGCGAGTAAACTTTTTGGTGGTTTTTTTTTTTGATTTGGCTCTAAGCAAGATATAATGAAACCATAAAATTTAATTAAAAACGAATGATAAATAGACAAATATCTCGAAAAATTATACACACTTTGTAACATTATATACCTACAAAATTACATTATTTAAATTATTATATTATGATTAATGGTTATGAGTAACAGTAAAGTTATTTTTCACAATATTTATTTTTATAATAAATTGCTCTTAGAGTTTACACAAGTCGTTATATTTTACAGTTAATATGTTTATTAAAAAATGTGCATTTCTACTGATAATTAACAAAGTACCTATAACTATAAAATAGTACACAAATTTTGTTTTAATATACTACCTAGATACAATTAGGTACATACATTTAATTATTTTCTATTATTTATTAAATATGATTTACCTAATTCAATTAACCACTTATTTTTATGTTTAGTTCCTTGTGATCCAATTAATTTAAATAACCATAAGCAAAGAGATAGCCAAATGAAAGAAGGTGAGATCAAAAATTTAAAAATGAAAATTAAGCAATTAGAAATTCAACTAAGCAATACAAACCAAGAAAAAGATGACAAATTTAAAACTATGAAAAAAATGTTAGATTGTAAGGACACAGAAATTCAATTCCAGGTTAGTATCTTATAATAATATGAGGGGTGAATATTCACCTAAAGATTATTCTTGAACATTTTATATCATTAGTCTCTTATAATAATTATTAAAAACCACTAAACTATGCTAATTGTTGCTATTAATAGAAACAAGAATTAACAGCTCTTAAAAATAAGATCAAAGCAACGAATATTAATGTAAGCAAGATCATTCCTCAAAAAAATGTGTCATTTAGTTGTATGAAAACAGGGAGTAACACAAAATTGTTGTAAGTGAAAATTATTCAATTTATCATAAATTATAATTAATACTAATTAAAGAAATATTTAGACTCAACGCTTCAGAACATATTAAGAAAAATATATCAACTCAGACATTACAAACTAGTATTAAAGAACATGATCAAATAATAAAGAGTAATTTTCCAGAAATTAATAAAACTTATGAAAAACTAAGAAAGTGTTTGTATCCTGACTTATTTGGTATTAAAAATGATGAAAATGGTAATTAAGAAGATTTTAATTTATAATCTTTATGTTACTTAAATTGAAAATGTTTTGGTGTATTAGATGTAAAAAAATTAAGTACAATACAAGAATGTCATTTAATTTTAGCAAAATTGATGGTTTTAGAAAGTTTTGAAGATAATCAATCTTACTCATTAATCAAATTGGTAAATACAAACGTTATTGTTAACAATAAAATATTGCTACTTAATTTGCCTTGTTTTTTATTTTAGTTATTTGAAAATTGTAAACACATTTTAAAATCTACGATTGAAACTCTTCAAGATCCTATAGATGATAATGATTTTGTTAAAAGAGAAAAAGAATTAATTTATATCTACTTAAATTATGATAAACACAATTTAAAAAGTAGTTCTTTGATGTATGAAAAAAAAAATTATTTTCAGTAACTTTTTATAATATTTTTAATATTTATTTTTAGCTTTGATTTACAATTTTCCCATTTATTAGAGTGTATATCAGTATTAACAACTATTTCTAACCTTGTACCAAAAATTCTTATGGAACATACGGATAATATATTTCAAACATTTGTACACTTTATGCAAATAATTGGTTCACAAGTAATATTTATTAAAAATAATTCACTTTATTTTTATAATTATTGTGTTTTATTTTAGAGTCGTACTTTAGAATATGTCTCTGTAATTAAAGCACTGATAAAATTTCTAACAAATGTATGCAACAATAATTGGGATATACCTAAACAAAAGTAAGTTTAATAAAACTATTGATACATTATTATGTTTTTTTTTATGTTATTATTACTTTAGGCAATTAGACATTTTTGATATAATAAAAGAAGTGGTATTCTGTCGTCCTTGTATTGACATTGTGCAAGAACTAATACATTTACTAAGCAAAATTTCTATATACACAGAAATAACGGATAGTCTATGTCAATTATCTTGTAAGTTATACAAATATAAAATATAATTGTATGCTAAATACACTATTATAAGTTATATAATATAAATGTTTTGTTAACTGTACTGTGCTGTGGAACTTAATAAATCAAAATTGAATTAATTAAAATAGTTTTTAAAAAGTGCAATACAAATAAAATGTTAAATTAAAAACCTAATCAAATATAGAATGTTAAGAACCAGAAAGTAAAAATGTAATTAATTGAATCTAGAACATTCTTCCCCATTTTTTTTTTATACATACCTAGGAAATTTTCTTTAAATGTACTTGTTTTTATCAACCTAGAATTTTATATTATTTTATAATACCTAATATTAATTTATTTTTCAAGTAAGAGTACCTAATGAGAAATAACCCTGCATATTATGTAATAATTGTTTGGGCTCAATTAAGGTTTATAAACTAAAATTAAAATATTCTGGAGATCGCCAATATTTATTTCAATACTTTAAAAGTATTTATTTTGCCATCAAAACAGCTTAATCAACTTAACTAATTTTTTTTATTGTACAATAATTTTTAATTTTATATTTATATCTATTACAATGTAACTGTTGTTTTTTTTTTTTAATACTTAAAAATACATTTTGGAGGGGGGGGAAAGAATGTCCTAGGTATATAAAAAAAAATCAAGGGAAAATGTCTTACTTTGCCGGGGAAGAATGTCCGGATACCGATTAATTTATTCTATATTTTTAAATATGTTAAAAATATTTTATTGTAAAATAACATCACCAGACATTTATAAATATCAACAACTTTTTTTTGTAGGTCCAAAAACATTTATTTTATCTGAAAGTGTTAGTACATTCACAACAGGTAAAAATTACACATTATCTTATAGTATTTACTTTTAATAAATATAATTATATTATACTATACATATTTTAGGAACATGTGTTCTTCGAGTATTTTGTCTTCAAATAGAACTTTTAAAACACAGCTATCATATTATTACAAACTATTTATACTTTGTTAATGCACTTTTAAATGGTATACATATACCCAAATGGATGCACAAAATACCCGATAGAACATGTAACTGTACTTCGTCTTTTGTGGAATTAACTATACACTTTTTATACATAGTCTTTAATATTTATGAAGAAGGTAAATTTTAACTTAATATATTTAATCCAATAACTCATTATTTTTGTCTATTTGTATTAAGTCTGTATGATTATTAGAAAAGGAGTGTTTTGAAATCGATATTTTAAAACTTGTGGAAGAAATTATTGAAAATAGTTACTCTATACTATATCGTTTGGGAAAGTTAGATGAAGAATTTCGTTCTCATATTAGTAAATGTAAAGGACGTTATGATGTAATTGTACGAAAGATTAAGAAGCTTGAAGTCAACCAATCAAACAGTAAATAACGTAATATTACTTATTTAGCTAGATTATTTTTATTTTTATTTTTATTTATTTATTTATACAGAATTTTTAATAAAAGAATTGAAAAAATTTGAATTTAAATCATTAACACATAGTCAATACAATTCTTCTGAAAATTATGAAGTATTTCCGATTGATTTATCAAAATTCACACAAAAATCACAGTGTCAATTTGATGAACCAAATAAACAAATAAGTTAAAAATGTATGAAATTATTAACACATAACTTAGAGCATCCAGTTTGAATGCAGGTATGTAAGATGTATAATAAATGTAAGTTAATTCTTTAAAATTCTCAAAGAACAATTTCTTTAAAAATATTAATCAAGAAGTTCCTCTTCATCACTGAAATATGAATTTCTACGGTACACTTTTTTATGTTGAACTACTTCTACATTAGTAGAAAGGTCAATATTTTTGTTTTGCTGAAATGAAATATATAAAAAAAAAAATTACTAATAAGTATATTGCCTACTTATTTATATTATCACATATTACTTCTTCGTGTATTACTGCACTTAATGTCTCCATATCAGATATATGACATTTATCTTCATCGCTATTTGTTTCATTAACATTATTTTTAGTTTTATCATAAAATTCTGTCTCCTCATCTGAGCTGAGATAAGATTCTCGATTCTATAACAAAAACATTAGTTAAAATAATATTTTCAAATATAGTAACAAAATTATACTAACTTTGCTACATCCCACTTTGCCTTCTAAATTTTTCTTTTTTTTTTTTTTAGGTGGTGGTTGTCGTTCACCCAAACAATTTTCTGGACATTTGTAGCTAAGATGGCCTTCTTTGCCACATTCATAGCAAAAACTTTTGTCGGTGTATAGACGTTTTCTAATAAATTCAGTGCTACGTCCATTATCTAATGCAATTGAACTCTTTATTGTCCGTCCAAACATCTATAACAAGGAATTTCAATTTGTTATTTATATTATGTGGATTAAATAATTACATAATAGAACTTCATTACTTGTATGCCATTTGTTGCATTAACACAAATGTTAGCGTCATCTTGATTAAGAAATAATACAAATGCCACTCCTTTACTTTGACGAGTTGTTTTATCCTTTACTATAGTTACTCTAATATAATGAAATTATATTAATTATAAATCATAATATAATTTTAGAATTATTGATAATTAAAACTTAACTAAAATAAACAAATTATTTTTATAATATACTATTATTTATTTCAATTGATTTTTCATGTGAATAGTTTTATATTATGTTATATCATTATTAATTTATTTATTTTATAATAAAATAAATTAATAATAGTTGATTATTTAATTACTCATATTACCTATCTATCATTAGGGAAAATATTGTATAATATTACTAATTGGTAATTGTGGTTATTTATATTATGTTAACAAGAAAAGTAGAAATTACATTTACTCTTTAAAGTACTGTGATTTTAAAATTAAATCAAATACAGAACTAATAATAGTTTAGAGAAAAAATAATTATATTACAGGTATTACAATAATTACTAAAATAAATACTAAATATTATAATTAAAGTGGTGATGAACATGTAACTAAAAGGGTAGAGACTTCGAAGACAGTTTAGAAAAAAATGGTAGATTGTTATTGAAAATGTTGTATTGTTATTACAACGTTATAGAGATACATGTTTTTGATAATAACTAGAAAAATATTAAATACTCAGTAATATTGAATGAGTATATGTTGCACCAACGTAATAGTAAATTAATTTTTTTTCAACAACTTGATCGACTCAAGATACAATTTATGAATCAAACAAGTGGAATATAGACTTAAGAAATTAGCATTAAAATTTAAATAGTAATCTGTCAAATGCAATAGTCACGATAAACAGTAGGTACAGTACTAATTTAATTGCAAATTATCAAAAAAGATTTTTATATAAAATTATAAAACATAAAAGCTCTATAAATAATTAAGCTAAGATATTAATCATAGAAAGGTAATAGTGTAATGCATGTAATATTGTATACAATAAGATTGTAATATTATACATATTATTATAGTAATATGGGCTAAAATAAGATAGGTAGCTATTTGTTTCTATATATAAAAAATAAATGGTTCAAAAAACTACTATTATACCTACTTAACTACTTTTCCGTGTTTTTCAAATACTTTATGTAAATCGTTGTTTGTCAAATTAAATGGAAGATTTGAAACATACACTGTACATTTACTCGGAGCCAATTTATTCATTATACAATTTAATAAAACTGACTTGATATAGTATAGATGAGTAATTTATTAAACAATAATAAGTATGTAGGACTAATCGAAGATAAAATGACCTATGTAATATGTATTCAACTGACAAATTTACTAAATTTAGTATTTATATTTTACAAGCATGGCTTGATTACAAGATTACAAATATTTCTATTGATAATAATATAATGATAAGATTTATCATTTCATTTTTTTCTTTTGTGATACAATCAAAATCTTGTTATTTTCTTCGGCAAAGTATGTTCTATATTGTTATTGTTATTATTATTGTTATTCGTGGATTTTAATTGTCTAGTGTTTTTTTATTTAAAAGCATTAATTTTATTCTCTTTTTTAAAGTGTCTTAAATGTCATTACCATTGTATTATAATTTTATTACGTGGCAATTATTTTAGAACTATGGCATATAAATTGAAATTTCATCAATAAGAATAAAAAAATATATTCACTATGTTCGAAAAATGTGAAGACGTGGCTATTAAAAAGCTAAAAACCATGCAAAACTGTATTAAAAAATATGTATGATCTCTATGTAATAATAAATTAGTTTTATTGATTGATAAATCTTCATTTTAGAAATAAAACTATGTCTCCCAAAATGAGCCATACTCATGTAGTGGTACTATGTTCCATCGCAAACTTTATAAATGCTGCCGACCGTGTTATTATGCCTATCGCAATAATACCCATGACTAGTTATTTCAATTGGACAATGCATTGGCAAGGGTGGATATTATCAGCATTTGCATTTGGCTATTTAAGTAGTCAAGTAATTAATTATTGTCTACATATCTTCAAGAAATTATCATTATGATTATGTTACTATTGAAACCCTTGTAATTATTTAGATATTAGGAGCCTGTGCTGCCAAGAAGTTTGGTGGAAAAGTAATTCTACTACTGTCGGTATTTTTATGGTCAATATCAACTGTTGCAACACCGTGGATTTCTCATAACACATTTGCTCTGATGTTATGTCGAGTTATATCTGGATTTGGCGAAGGGTTAGGTAAATAAATCTTATATTTATCTGTTTATAAAGTAATATACACAATTGCAAAATGTATTTTCATTTAGGGTTACCAACAATATTTCATATTTTCGCTAACAATATAGCGATAACTGAACGTTCAAGTGCATTTGGTTACTTAGTGGCTGCAGGTTCTGTTGGCCAAACAGTGGCGTCTGTGGTATGATATTTAATATATTAATATCAATTCAGTATTTATTAGTTTCATATGCCATTATACCCAGGGATGGGCAAAATACTTTAAATAAAGTATTAGATACAACTTACAAGATACTAAATACATTTCTGACGGTTCAATAAAAATAAATAATGCTTTATACTAAAATCTGGTTTCTTAAAAATTTATTAAATTAAGTTATCTGAATTCAGCAATAATAAAACAAATTTTTAAAATAATTAAAAAGTGTATGATGGACTTCAGTAATAATTATTAAAATGTAATTTAGAACAATATTATTTTAGATTCTGAACAGAGTGAGAGAGCCAGTGATTTTACAATGATATTTATTTACTTATTTTTTTTTATATTTAGTTATGCATTCACCCCTCCCAAATTTCAAAAACAAAAATTATCACTAAATTATTAGGTGTATAATCAGTGGTGTAATTAGGAATTTGTTCTGGAGGGGGGGGATATTATTTTTTTAATAACGTTAATGTCGGGGGCTTACTGATCTAATTTTTCAAAGCATTTATTATTATAAAATACATAAATGGGTTTTACTAATAACTAATAAATAAAAAACTAATTTAATTATTTTTGATTTTCAATATTTATTTTTAAAATTTATAATATAAATTCCATTTTCCTTGGTTTCTCTGCTGTGTGTAGTTTCTTTGTCCCATCATATCCTTGACCATATAAGAAATTGCAGTCTATCCCACAGTCAGTTAATTCTATAACAAAAAAATTATTAAAATATGTGTATATAATAAATATTTTATTAATTACCTACCCCTTATAATTAACTCTGCTAAATTTTTCCCAGTTAGGCTATATACAGGTTGAATTTAAGAAAATGTTCTTTAATATTATAACTTGAATCAACATATTATCTAACACATAATGATAGCTGTTCGGTGACTGATATGTCTGTGGTTTCATCTGTTAACACGGTAAAACAGTGAGAGGAATTGACTTCACATACTATTTCTTTTAAAATAATATCTCGACATGCTGATATGATTTCATTATGCACTTGAGGAGTGATGTATTTATTTCTTCCTGGTTGTTCTAGATTTTTTAAAAAATCATCATCTTCACTACGATAGTTTGGTATAGCTCTAAAATTACCAAGATTGGTTGATTGTTCGTCACTGTCTGTCATAAAGTTGAATAAAAATATTCATTAAAAACATGCAAATATAAAATACTAACCTAAAACTATTCCAGAATCCCTGTAGCCACGCAATGCTATTTCTTGACGACCGCACAAGATATTACAATTGATAATTGGGATAAGTCTTTTTCGATTTGATTTAATTTGTTCTACTCTGTTTAAAATAATTCAAAGAATAATAGGTAAATATTGAAAAAGAACATTGCATAACTAATTAGTGTAATTATATATAAATATATTGCACATAATTAAAAAAAAGGATTAAAAACAAGAAAAAAAATTCAACAATATCAATACCTTTCTGAATCCAATTGATCAATAGTGGATAATTTTTGCTTAGAAAATATACTTAAAAAATATATACTACAATGAATTTTTGCATAAAATTAATTTCACATTCTAGATATCATTCAAATTTTTAAATTTATATTTATATTATTAGTTTAATGTATTTAATTCATTTAAAAGTAAATATTAATTGGTAACTGAAATAAAATAATACTGAAAAAATCATTAAAAGGATTGGAAGCTGTGACTGTCTGTCTCTCTCTATCACACACAAAACATAGTAATTTTACTATTTCTACTTACAATGTACCAATAAATCATCCACTGATGTGATAAGGATTCTAAATATTGATCTAAATTTTTCGTAAAGTCTACTTTAAATTAACTTTCCTATATTTTGGATTTTGTCTTCTTAAGTCCTCCTAAAATTAAATTAATATTTTAGGACATTTAAAAATTGACATTTTCAATTTTTGTGAAAATCAATTGATAAAAAAGTAAGAAAATTGTTCAAAAGTAATTTCACAATAAATTCAGATCAGTTCCTATAATTCTTATTGTATCACTAAGTCATTCGGTATGTTAGAAACAAGATTTAGTGTCTTTTCAAATATGGTAGCCACATTTATTAATATGTGCCTGTGTGTGTGAGTATACACACCAGCATGCCGTGTAACGCAAATAAATCAAATAATGTCTTTACAAAACTCCTAATAAATTACCACTTCCAATCTCCTTAAGGACAAAACAACTCGGGTAAATTACGACAAAAAAGTATTTTATAATATAAATAAGATTACACTAAACCACATGTATTCCAATGTTTATTCTTATCATGTAATATGTTAAACATATTAATTAACCTATATATTATACAGAAGTTTCGCTCAGAATCATTTTATTGTATACAATTATTTATCAATGCCTTCAAATACAATTATGTACCAAGAGCAGTGGCGGTTTTATAGGTGTGGTCCAATGGTACTGGATGGCTCCCAGAACTTATAAACATTATAAAAAATATATATAATTTAATTCGCAAAACACATTTTATATTATTAAGTATATATATATGGATAAACAAACCCCCTCCCCCCAAATTCCATATTGGGATTTTATGAGAATGATGAATGAGTTTTGTTCTTTTCTTTGAAATGATATTTTGGTCTTGACTCCCTCCTTCTCCCCCCAAAAAAAAGTTGAAAACCACCACTGACCAAGAGTATCCTGTTCTATAAGTGAAGTGCTTCTACCCTTATTAACATCCAACAAGCATTATTCTCAATTCTATTTGTCCAGTCTTAAATTATTAATATAATAAAATTATGTAAAAATGTAATACAATTAAAGAAGAAAACAATTAGGTACCTATACAAGAAGGTTTTTATTGTAAAAATTTAAAAAAAAATTATGTAGTTACAAAATATTTTTAACAAATGTTATAAGGTACAGTCATCGCCAGATAAATTGGCACGGCGGCGGCGCTTTTCTGCAAGTGTAGCCCAAACCAGTCGCAATGTGTTTTGGCCGTGCGGCACGCCACACCAAGTTGTTTATCAAAATTAAATGACTTTGGCTGACAATGACAAAATTAATAGATTAATGTGATATGGAAACTGAATAAAAATCAGTTTTAAAATATTATGATATATTCAGTAATAACATCCAAATACGGAGAACCCCTAATTTACCATTATCACGCCGCCGTACCAATTTATCTAGCGACTACTGTACAAATTTATCCAAGATACTGCCCATTCCTACACATGCATAATTACAATGGTAACTTTAGTTAAATGAACTGTTAAAAATGTATTCATGTTAACGTTTCAACTTTTAACATAATTATTTATTATGATTTGGATAATATTATAAATAATTATTATTCTGATCAGTAACTGAACTTATGGCTTTTCTCAACTCTTGTTTACATTAAGAATATATATATTAAACATACAACAGGAAATCAAATTGATCATTGTTAGTAATACCAATTTAGGTAATTTTAACCAATTATTAGTTTACACGTATTATAACTATTTGTACACATCCTTTCGAATAGTTCAAATAATTTACAAGAAATATATGTTATATGTATGTATCAACAACATATAAGTTTGTATTTTACAAGGTGATTATTTTAACATATTCATTAAATTCTTAACTCGGTACATTTTTTTATTGATAAATATTTATTTTTCATTTAATTCAAAGTAATTAAAATACTACAATTTTATGAACAAATAAAAAAGCTTACTATTTTTACTTAATTTTTTAAGTTATAAAACTATTTTAATTTAATATTCCAATGTAGAGTACTTTTCTAAAAATTGTAATGCATAAAATAAAATATTAAACAAATAATTTATTATTATAAGTTAAGAAGAGCGGAATTATGCAGGGGATAAAAATATTATTCCTTTATCCACCTCCACCATACTTTTTGTCTAAATGAAAGAGTCATATATTTTTAACAGTAAATTACGATAAGTGATAGTAACAGTACTATAACACATGACTACCATATTATTTTTTAGACATTAATAGAAATTTGAATATTTTTTATTTAGATATGCCCACATTTAATGTGGCAAACTAGCTTTTATTTATTTGGTTCAATTGGTATTGTTTGGTCACTTATATGGATTTCATTATATTCAGAAAAAGATTGTGAGAAAAATGATGAGCTTCCATTAATTATTATGCCACAAGTAAGATTATTAGTAGTACAAAATTTAAATTAAAGTAGTATTTATAATAAAATATTTCATTTGGTTTTCAGAGTTCTGATATAAAAATACATTGGAGAAAACTCTTCATTCATTGGCCCTTATGGGCAATATATATAGCTCATTTTACAATGAATTGGTCGAATTACATAATAATGCATTGGCTACCTACTTATCTACGCTATATTGGTGCTAATTCACTTAGTATAAGCTTAACAGCTGTTCCATATATATTTAATTCAGTGTTTGGTATTGGTAAGTTTTTAATTGTTTTAATTATGAAAATTCCAAAAAAATAAAGTGTGGTGTAAAATAAAATAATCAATCTAATGTTTCAATATTAATTTATAGAAAATCTCATTAAATATAATCAAATAATTAACCGAGTCAATTTCTATTTTATATTTTTAATTCAATTTTAATTATTTAAATAAGTTGCAGGAAATTATGCTGATAAATTAATTGAAAATAGATGGTCAGTTTTAACTGTTCGACGACTTATGACTACTATAGGTTTAGTGGGACCAGCTATATTCCTAATTCTATTTTGTACAGTGAATAGTTTAGCTGCAGCTATAATGTAAGAAATAAATGTGTAATGTATTTATATTTATTACTCATTTCTTACTATTACAATTAAATTATTTTATATCAGATTCATTTCTATATCAATGGGACTATGTGCTTGTAATTCAGCTGGACATTTAAGTAACCATTCCGAAGTTGCTCCTAATCATGCTGGCATTACATTTTCAGTATCAAATACACTGGTAAGTCAAATTATACATATACATATCCATTTTATTTTACATTTAATTGTAATATATAGATAGAATTTCCTTCTAATAGCCTAATAACTATCTAGGATTAGGATTCCAATTAGGATAAGAGGCACATTTTATAAGGCATTGGTGATTGGTGAGGCCTATAATGATGTATGTATCAGAATGTTGGACAGTAATTAGGAAGATAGAACAGAAGATAAATGTAGCAGAGATAAGAATGTTAATGTGAAATGACTAGAGAAGACAAAATTAAAGAGAATAGATGCTAAGGCATGTTTTAAGGAAGGGGGAGAGACAGAAGCAATAAGATTAGTAAAGAGGATATATATTGAGGGAAAGAGGAAGACCATAAAAGAAGTGGAAGATGTAATAGAAAGTGATATGAAGTTGGCGGGAGTAAATAATGAGGATGCGGGAGATCAAATTAAGTCAAAATACAGGACTAGAGTAAACAACCCTAAATAGTTTGGAGAAAAAAAAAAAGGAGAAGAAGAAGAAGTACCCGATAACTATCTCCTCCAAATTTGAATATAATTAAATTATAGGTATTTATATTTTGTGATTAAAGTTAAGTATTCATATCCACTGTAATTTTTTTTTAACTCTACATCAGTTACATTGGGTAAAATTACATTAGTAGTCCTGTGATTCCAGCACAGCTCACAAAATGGTGTAGATAGCGATAGTGCGTCAAGTAGCAATATCTATCAGAATAAAAATTCTAAATTTATACAGCTACATAATGCCACATCACCACATATATTTGTATGCATTTTCTTTCCGATCAGTGGCTATCGGCCCTTACAGAGATATCATTACAGGATATACTAATATTAAATACATAGTTTCATTACCTATACCATATAGCTATAGACTTATGAAGAAAATTGGAAGCAAAAATTTTCCGTCTCTTTCTCTCAAACACGTAACATGGCAATTTAAACCATTTTTATTTTCAACATACCGATGGGTCTACTGATACAATAAGGATTCTAAAAACTGATCTGAATTTGTCGTACATTCAACTTTAGATCGTTTTTCCCACATTGTTATTTTATTACAATGGTAGAATGCATGACTGATGCCGGGTTAAATATATATACACTGCCTAATTAAATTAAACACAATTTAATTTTTATACATTATTCAAATAAATGAATCTCAAAATATGTATTAATATAGATGCTTGATAGATTTTTACCAATTCTAAAAAAACATATTTTTAAGAATTAAATTTATACAGACTATTAGACTCTAATATTTTAATTGTTTAAATGACATAATTAATAGTTCCTAATAATTGTTAACACAATAAAGCTACTAATACTTCTAGATGCTAAATATTATTCACATATGACTTTTATAAAATTATATAAAATTTTAAAATTATTAATAACGTTTCAGGACTTAAAAAATGAACAGACATATTTATTATGATACCGATATAATTAATATTGTGTTTAGTACTTAATATTTTATTGTTTTTTCTTCTTCATTATATAATATTAAATAATTAATTTTTTATACTTATTTTATTTTTAGGCTACTATACCAGGAATACTATGTGGTCCTTTGACGGCAGAACTTGTCACTGCATCACATGGCCGTTGGTTTCCAGTATTCATCTTAGCGGCTGCTTTAAATTTCACTGGCTCAATTATATATTGCAGTCAAAGTTCTACGTCACAAATTTTGTAAATAACAAAATTGTAAAAAGTATACAGAGTAATTATTTTTGTTAATTCGTTTTAGAGTTACCAATCAAATAAACTATATTTATTGTTTACATATTATACAAAAAAGTATTATTAAAACTTAAGTGTTTATTTTTATATTTTGCCTACATAATTTTCAGAGTATATTTAAAATTTTAGTTACTAATTTATAAATTAAGTACTCGTAGGCCATAACTAATTAATCTATGAGATACAATGATTTAAAAGTATATTTTGACATGAAAATGATAAAATATAGTAGTCTTTATTGGTAGATTTAAAAGAAATGTAATGAAAATTATTTATATATATTTGGTCTACAAACTGTAGATCCTCCCACTTTTAAGAGTGTTAACATTTTAGAACAGTGTTTCCCAAAGGATATACTTTTATAATCCTTGTTATAATATAAAGTGTACTGTGATAAATTGGGACATTTTTATTTGATAAATTCATAAAGATTATTGAAGAAATGTAGGTACATAACATTATATTTATTATGTATAAGGATGATAATAATAAATTAATAGTTTGAATATTTTAATGTTTATCTATTGATATTTTGTAATAAGAATTAATAATACTAACTTAATATTACATTAAATATCGTTATTGCACTGAAAAAACAGTAATATCTATCAGGTTGATTCAGTACAAAAACAAGATATGTCCGGACGTATCTAGTTCTTGTATCTGGGGAAAAATAATTCTTATTCTTTATATATGTAAATTTAAAAGATACGTTTAGACGCATTGGTTATTGCACTGAATGGAAATTTAAAAAATCTTTATTGTATATATCTTTGTTGGACATATTTGATTGTTGCACCAATCAATAGAGAATATTTTTCTCAACATTTCCATACATAAACAAGATTTTTCAAAATTTTGGATGTAACTGGTTATTGCACCGGTGCATTCAATTGGCCGCTAAACAAATTTTATGTCGAGTCAACCAAGTAGTCAAAAAATAAATTTACCATTATATTAGTTCAACATTTGACATTACTGAGTAATACTAGATGATTAAAGTACACTTGAGCATTTTCGACTATTATATTGTAAATTATTATAAACCTTTATTAATTATTTTCTCTTGGTTTGCGCTGAAGATGACAACATACTTGTTGAAATATGTGTACGCCGATTATTTCATTTGAATATTCAACACATTGAGTAATCATAAAAAGTTGGACGAAAACCCAGAATTGGATATTCAACAAATATGTTAATACACCATGTCAAATTAGTATATATAATATCAGCTTGACATTATACATACAATTTGATAATATCAATATGATTATTATAAAAATATAAAATCCAATTTTAATGATGTTTATTATTTTCTTTATAAGCAACGTTTTGACAAGAGGGAGTCGAGCATTGTTGGAAATTGAAAGGGCTTAGTCCCCCTAAAAGTTTAGCGAGCCCCCTCAAAAATAGTTTAAAAAATTATTGTATTTTTATGAATACTTTTGCTAAGAAATGTAAGAATATTTCATTTGGTAAAAAAAAAATTTCTGGTTTTGACAAACCCATAACTATATTTTTTGATTTATCGATTAAACATGAAAATGTTAATGAATTTGTTTAAATGAAAGAACACATAGACTGCAAATAATTCTGTATCCATTATCGATGTGATAAACCACACTAATTTAGGGGACCTATCCAGTCTGTATTAAAGGTAGATAACCAGGGCTTGAACACATTATTAATTTTTGCGTTATAACGTTTTTTTTTTTTTTGCATTATAACATTATTTATTTTTTTTGCGTTTTTTATACTGTAAATTTAACCAAAATTCTGCAATTTACATTCTACGTAGTGTGATTTCGCTATATTACCTGTTGGGTAGACAGAAACAACAAATGCATGTTTAGATATTAATATTATCGCCCCCGAACGCGTGATGTATTTAGTCGTTTTCATATGGACATTAAAATACTTGTGTTTTAATTTGGCCTTTGGGTGATACTGATTATTTAACGTGATTTAAAAATAATATTAATATAATTAATAATTGTTTTATAACATTATTTTTTTTTTTTTGTGTTGTAACCGTTTTATAACGTTATCGATTTTATTTCGTTATAAGTTATTAATATAACGTTTTCAAGCCCTGTAGATAACTATAATAAATATAAGTATAAGTATGACCAAATGACTTATCAATAAAACTGTATTTTCAATGTTATGTGGGAAAATAAAATAAAAGGTTTCCTTACATAAAATCTATTTAGGAGGTGAAAATTCTAATATAATATAATTTTAAAATATGTATTATATAAGTATACCTAACAAAAAAGCAGTGTTATTTTACTTTTTAAATTTTGATAAGTTTCAAATAATAAATGATTATTTCTAATCTATATCAATAATTTATTTATTTTTCATGTTAATATGTATTATGTTTTGATTTATTAGTTATTTTCATTACAAGTCTATCAATGGTAGTGTATGATATGTAATGTTAAACTATATAATATACCTAATATATTAAAATTGATTGAAGTTGGAAAACATTAATATCAAACGGAGCGATAAAAAAATGTTTAGTTGGTAATTATATATATAGTCTTAGCCACCCAATAATTCGATTTACAATGGAGTCGAGTATGTGTTTTGGAATAAAGATTTTTTTTGATAGCAAATTGATTCTAGTTGATACTTTGAAAAAGTCATTTTTCTATTTTTACAGACTTGCAGTAGGTAGTTATTCTTTAAACATAAAGAAAAATATCTTTTATAACAAAATTATTTTATCTTGCAAAAAAACTTCAAAAATGCCATCTAAAAAAAACACAATGCATTATTCTGACTTATAATCTACTCTCAATATGGAAAAAATTTTAAATAATGATTTGATATCATCAGAATAAACTCATAGTTTTTTCTACAAAGCTTACATTAGAAGGTCGTTAGAAAAAATGAGATAATACAAAACTAAGATACATTTTGATGTTGTACATAGTGAGAATATTATTTTGGGAGGATTTAAAAAAAAAATAGCTTTTGCTCCCCCTTCCCTAAAAAAAGTTTTAAGTTATACCTATGCTTAGGTATATTACCTATAAAATGGATAGTATTAAAAAAAAAAATTATATATCTTATTTTTGTAAGTAAATCTAGCCATAAAATCATGTATTTTAATAATTATTCATAAGTGTTATCATTTAAGGTGAAATAATAAAAACCAATAAATGACCTATGCTTTACATATAAAAACGATATAACTACTGTTCGGCGTCCTTTTTCTAATGTTCATTGGGAACAGATGTTCAGGAATCAGGATGATTGTTTTCAGTTTAACACAACTATATACAGAAGCCTCCTAATAAAGGACTTCATGACTGACAGGTATCAAAAAATACAGTATTGAAAGCGACCTAACTCCTAAAGGGCTGACCAAAACAGATGAGTTAAAAACAAAAGTTAATATTTTAAACGTAGAAAAGTTATCATACAAAAACTGTATAAATACAATATATAATAGAACACTCATAAATTACCTAAATATTATATTAAGCATTCACAATATCTTTCAAACCCACGTCCTCAGACAAACCTTGGTTTGAGTGGCAAAAGCTTTTAAAGTTTTAACATAATATTAATTTAACTAATTATTTCTAATCAGAAGTACGTCAATAGCTCTCCCTATTGATTCATTTTGTCAGACCGCAATGCATTAGTGTTTAAAAAATGCTAAGTAGACATTTACATATATATATATATATATATATATATATATATATATAGGTACTTTTTCGTTTTAACCACGATATAGGCCTCACCACTGTCTTATAAAATTTACCCTTAAACATAAATAGGATCCTTTTGTCACACAAAATAACTGACACATTTCTCCACTCTATCCATCTATAAAATTAAAGAATAATTGTAGAATGGATCCTAAATGCTTGATCCCCGCATCTCAACCTCACTCACTTAATTACCACTCATCTTCATTAATTGCTTTTCCCTGTTCGCTTCGTATTCCCTTTCTCCAAAATTATACTTGATATGTTCTGGTTTACCTCTTCTAATCCTTAACCCTTTACCTCATTATAGAATTATTTCCTACCAGCACTATATCATCCATCTGCATATAGTATGAACTGTGGTGTCTCACAATTTAGGTACTTATATCATTTGTAATTTGATCTATTACCAAGAAAAATAAGTAAAGATTCCAATTCTGACATTAAAATCCAGCTCAGTTTCACCGACTATTGACTTATACTCGCTCTTTTATATATGTCCTTATGGTACATCTTTAGAAATTATTTTTTTAATTAATGTCCACTATCTTTTTTTTAGGAATTTTATCATTTACCTTCTGTAGATCAAAAAATATCATACAACTTCCTCTTCTTTTCTCTGTACCCCTATCTACTTTATCTGCCATGCACCCTTACATAAAATATTGCTCCCATTGTTGAGTTCCCAGGCATACCTATGCTCAAACTGATTTCTTGTAACAAATGACACTTCTTACCCAATTTTAAATTTTGAGTTGTGTAAGGGTTCTATTGGTTTTACAAGTTTTAAAGCTTTTACTAAAACTGTGAACCATGTTCAATAATAATAATACCTATTTAAATATTTGCATAATATAAATAAATAAATAAATAATTACCTATTTGCAAATAAGAACATGGTTATATATATATGTTACAAATATACAGAAAAAAAGGTTTAATAAGTTAAACCTCTTAAAGTTAAACTTTTAATAGGTAGGTAGGTACCTACATTGGGTTCAAATAATATTATTTTATAGTTAAAATTAAAAAATCATAAAATATTTGTATCAGAATTGCCAATGTTTTTTTAATAAAACTTCAGAACTTGTACCCACTACCAATTTTTTAATATATGCGTGTACCCAAAACAAATTCGGAAATTCGCTTCGTTGTATTAAACTGCAGCTACATTTTGAAAAATATTTAACCAAATCAATGGCGTAGGAAAGTGGGGCTGACGGGGTTGCAGCCTTCCCCAAAATTTCAGGAAAATTTAAAAATGCTTTACGTAACCATATATATAGGTACCTAGTACCTACGTATATTTAAATTGTAATTTATATGGAACTATGGAAGTCGATGCAAAAGTCTAAAATGTTAGTTAACAGATTAAAATTTTTTTTCTAGGTATTTTCTTATCTTATTGGTTTTTAACAAAATTTTATATATTCCATATTCAAGTGTGCAATGTTACATATCGGTCGTATTTATATATTATTGTCTGGCGTCTCCTTCACTGTTTTTACTCGCACATACACAATATATATGTTACCGTTTCGGGCTGTGGTTTTAGTTTTTCGTGAAAATGAAATGTCTGAAGAAGAAAAACACTAACCTTATTGAGTTATTTCACAAAAAAATACAAGTAGGTACCTATATAAAATATAAAGTTCATTTAATTTAGTACCTAGGTCCAACTAATACGTTTTAAAAACAATTATTATAGGTAGGTGCCTACCTATCTAATATTAAAATGTACTTTAATATAAATTTAAAATTATGTAGGTACCTACTTATAAATATATAAAATTAATATTTTTATTATTGATGGAAATTAGTAGTCCATTAACAAATTATAAAAATATAGAATCAAAATAAACCTATGAGTTGAGACCCCTATCTGAATTTTTTCGACTAGCAGTTAACTCTTTTATTAATCTCAGTTAAGATTGGATTCCACTAGGTAGGTACTGTGTATCTACTGCACAGCATCATATTTTTATTATGTTATTGTTCATTTTATTAATACAAAAGGAAATTCATCATTTCCTCCATATTTTATTTTAAAATTAAGAAAATTAATTTTATAGTATTATAAAATATAAGTATAGGTATATTATAAAATCAATAGTATAAGGATTACTAATAATTAAATTAACTAGGTAGGTACGCAGTTTAGTAAGTGAAAATATGTACAGAGACATATCTAAAAGTATAACCACATACGGCATTGGCATACCAAACGTATGGAGGATCCTATTTAACTCTCTCCTATATAAAAATCGTCAGCCCCTCTTAAATAAAAATCCTGGCTACGCCGCTGAACCAAATTAAGTTCTGAAAATGTTTACAAAATAAAAATAGTGTAAAATAAATTTTTA
Organism: Pemphigus obesinymphae; assembly: GCA_025469235.1. NCBI lineage: Eukaryota > Metazoa > Arthropoda > Insecta > Hemiptera > Aphididae > Pemphigus > Pemphigus obesinymphae. Next base: position 124,162 of record JAIPRL010000317.1, on the reverse strand, counting down.
GTACAATCAAAACATGTTTTTGTCTTTTGGTTATATTATTGATGCATTATATAAATATTATATTATAATTAATATAATTAGGTACCTACATTATATATATATATATATATATATATATAATTAGGTACCTACATTATATATATATATATATATATATATATTACATTAATATTATAATACCTAATATAATATTGTGTTTTAAAATATGATTTAAAATTACTTTCGATAAAACAATAAATTCTGAGCGAATCTCGGTGTTAAATACATATATTTTGCAATGTAAAATTGCTATAATGACCCCAAAATTAAGATAATATTTTTGTAAAATATAGAAAATCAATATAAAAGCTAAGTATTTTTACAAAGTTGGAGTATATAAGATGGGTATTAAGACCCATTTTTTCACCGAAATTCGAATATAGTTCACAATTAGTAAAATAATTTTACATAAGTACCTACATTTTTGGTGAAAATTTCAAGTCTTTATCTTCGGAATTACGAAGAAATAACAAATCTCGAATTTGTGAAATCATGTTTTTACCGTTTTTATGTACCTACTTTTTCTGCAGTGTTTCCTTAGCTGGTTAGGGTTTTCCTTAAAAAACTACTGAGAAAATCGAAAAATTACTTATCTAAAGTACCTACCGCAACTAACCAACTTGATGCAATTCGCTATAGGTACCTACCGGAAAATGAGTAAGCACTCCTACCTACTAGAATTGTTGGTATAAATACGTGTTTGAGGAAAGGAAGAAACAAAATTCACAGTTTAGAAAAATCATTAGAATAAATCCTAGTAGCCTACGTATACCTACGTACTTATATGTATATCTAGTTGTGATATTTGAATAAAAATAAAATCAAGATTTGGTGGGTTTGGGCAGTACAGCGTTTAAACTTGGTAGGTAGGTATAGTTGATTCCCAAACCTTGCTCCTCATACTAGGCTTAATTCAATATTAGACAGGCACGAGTCCCACTAGAAAAGTCAGTGGTATTAGTTGGTCTTCTCAATTATTTTAAGTCTTTCCGCTTATTTCCCGTTTTAGAAAGAACATACCTATTTGATGAAAAATACGTACCCACTAATTTATTTACGACTACATCACATGTTAATATTTTCATTATAGCGTACAATGCATATAGGTATATTGTGTGAAGTGTCAACATTTATTTTTAAATATGAAAAATCTAATAAAATATATTTTTTTTAATATAAATAAATAATTCAGGATATATATATAAGTTCATGATACAAAAGTATTACTATACTATACAAGGGTTTATTTAATGAGTAAATACTAAATACATGATTTATTCATTATTGATATAATATTATATAACAGTCATTTATTCAAATGTACAAAAATAAATAAACAATAGATACCTACATAATGTGGAACAAGTATTATTGGGCTTTTACGATTTTTCAGATTAGAAAATTAATGATGCTAATTATTGAAATATGGTTGCTAAGGAAACAAACAGTACCTATGTGTGTACAATATATAAGGTGAATGAGCACTTTTAATAGAAAATGTAATCTAATTTTGTGTCATCTTTAAAATGTGTTAAATTCTGAAATTATAATATATAATATGGTCTTTCAGGTAAGTATTTTTTAAGTAAAAAGTATAAAACTAATCTTATTAATTATATTTATCTGCTAATGTTTAACGCAATATTCAAATTTCAAGACTTCTTATCTATTTTTAATAAAAATTTAATTTTAGGGCTGTGAATTTAATACATTTGCATGTTTTCTTTTTTGATACTTCGTAGATGATGGGAATGAGTTTGGTAAAAATCTTTTTCATATTGCCATACGAAAATTGATCTAGCATATTTTTGCATATGATGTGTGTTTGAGCATAAATAAATGGATATTTTCTTCAAATCTGTCCATTAAAATGTTTTTCCTCGTTGTTTTAAATGTACAAGTTTTTGGACAATTTTGTAGTTTCGTTGATCTTTTGTCTAGTGAATTTTATACTGACCAATGCCACGACGGTAGGATAATGAAACATTAAGCAAGCTTGTGATTATGCCTATATATTATTTATCTCTACAAAATTTTGTTTCCAAATATATAATCAAAAAAATATATTCTGCATGTTTTTACGTATTTCTGGCTTTTTTTAGTGCATATTTTTTTTATTTTTACGTTTTTTTAGTGCACATTTTGCTATTTATAATGGCATAAGTAAATATGCATATTAGACAATTTTTTATTGTATTAAATTCACAGCCATGCTAATATACACAATATTTCAATCAAATAAAATAAATAAATAAATAAATTTAGATTGACAATGCGTATAAATAGTTTGTGTAAAGAACGTAATTTGAGGGATTCAGACTATATATTTTTGGAGCCCTATTTTTTCATGTGTCAATATGACCCGAATTAAATAATATAGGCGTTAAAGATAATCAGGCCACCACACTGCCTACAATATTAGGGGCTATCGCATCACCTATATAATGTCTGAATTAGGTTAAGTTATAATATGGACTACTGACGGAAAGAAAAATCTTGCGAATATTATACGTGAATATCTTTTTTTGCTTTTTGATTTGTAAAAATATATGCATGTGTACTCAAAGCTAGGGTGATCAGGGGTTATGGGCATGACCATATAAAATATATGCCATATCATCATTATTATTGGGATATGTATAGTTTTACTAAGATTCTCCCTGAAAACTGAAAAGTTCATCGACTTTTTAGGGCATAATTTTTACATTAAATAAAAGGCGTAAAATTGGCCCGCTTCAAATATTTGCATGCCTGTTTAAAAACTGAAATGACACCCCTATAGTTTGAGTCTTTAGAATTATCATCCCTAATGCAATTGCATCTAATTTACAAAAAATTAATTTAATAAGTAAGCATATATAGGAACAGGGTATTAAGTAAGACTGAGATTTTTATGTAATGTCCTTTTTTTAAAACCTAGTTTCGTAGGTAAATGAAAAACGTGTTTAAGCCTTGAGGTAATACTAATTGTTTTTAATGTAATTTTAATTTTTGCATTTTTTACATTTTATTTATTTTTTTATAAATATTAAAAATAAAATATTGGTTATACAAGCTATATCATCTATCAATTATCAATATATTTAAATATATATATAAATATTCAGTGGCTTATTTACGAGGTGGGGTGGTGTTCAAGGGTACCTACTGGACCCTCCCAAAATCAAAAAATATTGAATTTTATAACTTAAATAGGTACCTATATAATTTTATAGGTAAATGATTGGTTTTCAATATTTTTTGGATCCCCCAGAAAAAAGTTTAAAATGTATATATTTATTCCTTTATTTATTATTAGGTACCTAGCTATATATTATCAAATTGCTATGCAGGATATATACATGAATTTACGTAAAACCTATATACCTACCTATAATGATATTTATTGAAATATTAATATTTAAAAACAGTCTTTCACATTGAAAAAAAAAAATGTAATTGAATAAAGCGGGATAAAATTGTGAAACTTTGGAAAGTTGTATTTTAAATCTGAAAACAGATTTGAATTTGTCGACCTGTCTTTTAGGGGTCGATCGAGTCATTTTTCTTTATTATTACAGATTGAAATATAATCCATATTTTGAAAACTAAAAAACGGATTCGTATATATTACGATATATATATTCGTATAACGATAATCGTAATAATTGTCTGTCAAAATTGTCATAAACGCTTTGAAAAACGGCAAATAAGATTTAAAAAAAAGATCATAATCTTTCTTTAAATCAAAAACGGGACAAAATGCGTCCCGTTTAATGTTTGTCGGGATAACAGGACGTATATGGTCACCATGCCCTTGAAGCAAACTGACGAATTCAAATTTCAATTATTGAAATCCGACTTTTCAAATTCCCACTGTTTTATCCCGCTTTTACGTTGGTGTTGCGGCCCCTTAATATTGTATAGTTCAATTTTTACAAAATATATTTTCCATGAATTAATATTTTGATCATACATAATTATGAAATGACTTCAATATTTATTCGACCTTAGACATAAATATTATATAAGTAGGTAATACACATATAGGTAATCATAGAATAAAAACATAAGTATATATCTATATGTGTTTTAGTTATTATTGAAATTAATGAACATCGATCATCATAGTGTTCAATTAGAATGGAACAGGCCACAAGATACTCACCCTTTATTTGAATTGAGTATGACTGATGGTGATCGAAATTGGGAAGTAATTTATAAGTACAAATTATAAAATTACCATTATTAATATGCATGTTTATAATAGTATTGATGAGTAATTTAATAGGTATGCATTTTCTTTTAGAGGGTTTCATGCGTATTTCCTTGTTAAACATTTATCTGGTGGCCATACTTATAAATTTAAACTCATCATGAAGTTAAATGATGAAAGAATAACGGATTCAAAGTTTGTTATTGCCACCGCTAGTTGTACTACAAAAAGTAGGATATATTTTTATTTTTAAACTTCTTAATTCCAATACATGTACCTACTTAAATCTATTTAAATATGTATATTTATATTAAATAAATAATAATTAATCTTAAAATTATTAAATTAATTTAAAACAAATTGTTAATGAAATATGTATATGCATTACAAGTATTTTTTTTGTGATTATTATAATAATTTATAACACTATGTTATCACATAGTGAATATAAAATAATTTGTATCTACCTATTCTTTAAGCTATAAGCCATTAAAATAACAAAAATAACCTTTGTTTCTTATATGTTATGTAGATGAATTACCGAGTATCACTATATTTCATCATAGTGCTTATCACAATTTACCATTACTTTTTTTGGAGTTTTTAAGCACGAGGATGAAAGACATTAACATATATGATGAATTGGGTGAATGTGGTCTGTACAAAGCATGCACAGCTGGCAATAATGACATGGTACGTACACTGTTACAATATGGAGCCAATGTGAATTTTCCCAATATGTTCACTAAAACAACTCCGTTAATGGCAGCTGCTTACCATGGCTACTGTGATGTCATAAGAATACTGGCGCATAATAATGCTGATGCTTCTTTAAAAGACATGTTTGTATGATATACCAAAAATATTGTTGTTTCAAGAACAGTATAATATATATAACCTTCTTCAATAAATATTTTACATATAAACTGATCTTAGAAATTCAAAAACAGCCCTTCATTATGCAGTGGATGGATCTCAAAATAATTCAATTAAGCAGCTCTTGGAAGGGAACTGGAGTGATATAAATGCAGTGGACTCTAGAGGGTGGACTCCATTAATGAGAGCAGGTATAATTATTATATAGATATTAATTAGAAATTGAAATTTTAATTAAATTATCTAGGTATTTACAAAGTTACATTTTAATTTAAAATGTAAATTTTAAATTTACAATTTATTAAATTCGATTTTTTAGTATTGATGTTTGTTAAGTTGGAAATAATCAAGACTCTCGTTGACTATGGTTCAGATTTGAGTATTAAGGATGAAAATGGTCAAGATGTTTGGCAATTAGCTCATTTATCAAATAATTGGGAAGCCCTAAGAATATTACCAGATTAAATCATTAATTTGATTATGATTTATTATAAGAATGAATATAAACTACTTGTACTTATAAATATATACCTACTTTATACATACCTATTTAACATATAATATTCAGTACTCACCTAGTTAAAAAAAAATCCTTCAGATTATTCTTACTTAAATAACGGGTTCTCTCATTTTATTGAGCATAAAAATTATTTAATTTAAGAAATTGATTAGGAAATGAATAATTAAGTTAAGGCTGATCAAGAAAAAATTTCATTCAGGTATATAAAAAGCCCGAACAAAAAAATTACACAAACAACATATTATGCAAACACATATTATATTATCTAAGTTATGTTTACAATTTAGAAAATTAATTGAGCATTTTACAATAAATGTACAGTTGTACATCTTTTTATTTCCTAAACTCTAACATGCTTAGGTTTGCACCTTCACATATTCATATATCAGATGGTTCTTAATAGCTACATATAGAGATTTAAAAAAAAGGTCATAAATCGTAATATCAGATTAAAATCAGTTTACCTTTAATTTACATATATATACATTATACATTTTGAATACCAGAAAGAATTTTGTTCCCTTACACTAAATAATAATCTCCACAAAATTTAAGCATAATTATATAATATTAATATGTTACACTTAAAGCTTAAAGTTTTCAAAGATATATATATATATATATATGTATTTATTATTTAAATTTTAAATTTAGTTTTAAATGAGTTTTTTTTTGTCTCAATTTCAAGTGTATATTATAAAAGTTTCTCCAAGACTTCTCTGGTTGTAAATATTATATGTAATAATATAATATTATACATTAGGTAATTATTAAAATGAAAATTTGCTAAATTTACATATGTTGTTACTAATTATTATTGTGTCACCTTAAACTGCAATTTTTGATAGTAAATTTGTTAAATAGGGCAAAAGTAACATATTTGATGGTCAAATAAAAGAGATTGTTTACAAACTTTCATTTAGCGATACTATTATCGATTTTTTTTATACCAATCTAATTCTCATTTCATATATCACTAAAGCCAATTCAGTAATGTATGAAGTAAGTAAAGTATGAATAATTATAATATATTGATACTTGTAGTTATTACATCCAATTATTCATCAAATGTCTATAAACGTTATAGTTATTTACAAATTGTTTTAGAATTTAAAAAGTCGGTCAGTAGAGGGTGGATGCACTTTGCATATCTTGAATTTAAAAGCAATGATAAATCATTTATTTTAATAAAACAATTCTAAACGAAGTCTCAATGTATATAACATGAGTATTACAGACAGTATATTTTAACAATATAGTTTTACATTCATATTATTTCTTATTAATTATTACTAGTATTAGTTACTTAATACTAACTAGTGTTATAAAAATAATATTTAAGATTTTTTGATTATACTTAATTAAAGTAATGTACAATTAACCTTGTAGGGTGTATTAAACTTTCAGGCCTTAAAATATAAAAAACTTAAAATCCATTATATTTTTTTTATAAATAGTCCAAAAATGGAACCAAATAAAACCAATTAAAAAATGTTATTACATAAATATGGCACTAAAATACATGGCCTAAACTCTAGTTTTAAACATCATGTTATAGGTTTATAACCAATATTGATTACAACTCTTTCATTTGATCTTCATATTATACTGAAATAATAAATTTTGTCGGAAAATTTAAATTGTTATAGAAAATGTGTGACTAATGATAGAAATAGAATAACACACATTTAACCTTGTATTAAATTGTCATATTTAAGAACCTTAAATTAACCCTTTTATGACTTTGATATCTAAAAATTTTAAATTGCTATAAATAGCCTGAAATTGAGAAAATATTCTTAAAACATGTATAAAATAAACATAATAGTAAAATAAACACACAATAAAAATTCCAAATCTTTAGATCTATTTTCCCCCAAAAATTTGAATGCATTTCATACCAAATTAATAAATGTTGTCAATATATAATAATAAATGTACTTATATCACTTTTAAAAAAAATTGTAACTACTGATTTTTGAGATTTCGTTGAAAATAACATACTTTTAACTTTGTATTACATTTTTAAGTCTTAAAACCAAAAATTAACTATTTTATGACTTGAAAACATTAAAATTCAAAATTACTATGAATAGCCTAAAATAGAAAAAAAATTCAAGTTAATTTAGGGACATAATACCTGACTCAGTTGCCTATGTCTGTCACTTGTGTAAAATAGTACAATTGGGTTTTATATTTCCAATTTCGTGAACAATTGGTTAATTTTAGGATATTATCTAATTAATAAAAAAAATATTATCTATGACATATAAAATTATATTTTCAATAAATTACATTTTAAGCAATATATTCTTAATTTAATCATCACATTATTCTCATACTTGTAAAGAGCTTAAAATTAAACTGATTGAAAAAAATAATTCCTACATGTCATACATTATGTTCTCTTTATTAATTTAATTTATTAGAAAATGTACCAATTCTTCTACTGTTTTTACTATGTTGCATATGTGTCAGACAAAGACAACTGTAAGGTATGTCCTTTCCCTCAAGTATTAGGAAAATATAAAAATGACCTCTCTAAAGTACCAACTAAATGCAATTAGGTATTGGAAAATGATTAAGCATGTAATGATTGGAATACTCCTTATAGAATTTTCAGGTACAGACATAAAAAAACACATTGTAAAACCAAAATCTAAAAAACCTAATATAATTTTAAAGAAACATAGAGACATGTGTCAAGAAGTCCAAGGGAAATGTAAAATTAACTGGTAAATAATTATATTACATTATGAAAATTTAAAAAGTTTTAAATACTGTATTATAATTAATATTAATTATGCTAAAATTCGGTGGGACTTAATATTAGACATATTGGAACACAATTTTACTAGGAATAAAATTGTTAAATATTTTAGATTTTTTTTCCATATTATATAAGTGTCACCCTAAAGTAAGTAAATATATACACTACCTAATCAATAAATGCAATGAAAATATAATTTATTAATGAATTGAATCATTAATTATTTATACACATTAATTGATTTCATTTTTACACATTATTTAAATACTTTAAAATTAATTGTTTAATTAAAATAATCTTAAAATATTTATTAAAATAGGTAGATATTTATAATAAATGAATAAAAAAAAAAATTTAAAAAGTAAAATGTTATAGGATTAATATTACAATAACTGTAAATTTACTTGTTAAATTTGGAAAAAATCTTGAAGCATTGTTGCCCTTCTTTTCTCAGCAATATCCATCTGATTTTCTAAATCACCTCTATCAGTAGTTTCTGCTCGTTCAATTTTCCAGGATAAATTTTCAATTTCAGCTTCCAATTTAGCTTGTTGGTATTCAAATAGTTCTTTTTTAGGACCATTCTCCATATAATATGCATATGGATAGGTATACTGAAGGGTATACCTGCATTTGGCTAATAATGTAGCTGAATCTAATAGATACTGCCAATCAATCCATGTACCTTTACTATTCATCACCTTACTATTTATTCTTTCTTTAATTGTATCTAGTGTTTGCTTCTCTAATTGTAAACTTTTAGAATGATTTTCCCAGCGTTCGTAATAATGAAGATATTTTTTTAAAGCTTCACGAGCTTTTGCAGATTCTGAACCATTCTGTGGGTTTTCTCTATACTTGGAACAATCATAATACTCAGTCCCATGTGCTTTCCAATCTCCCATACACATCCAGCAAAAATCAAATTTACAGCTTAAACACTGCATATGATTACAACCACCATTTTTTTCAATACAAATATTACACTTAGGACAATCCTTAGTATTTGCTGTGATGTAATTTGCTGTTTCACTATCATCAGCACATTTTGTAATCCATTTTTTAATAGTTGCACAATCCGTAGGGGCATGATAATCGTTTCCACATTTAAAACAAAAAGAAGTTTCACACTGAGTACATATAGCTTTTTTGGCAAGAGATTCCTTAGATTTTATGATTACATTACAGTTAGCTCCAGGACAAAAACGTAATAATGGATGTGATTTAATATACTCGCAAAATGCAAAATGTTGATATTGTTTTCTTAAAATGGGCTTATTAACTGTTGATAAAACTATTTCTTCTGGTACAAGTAATTCACAATTCAAAGCCATACAAGAAAGTTCTGTGCTTATACCTTGTTTTATTTTGCACTCAAAATGAGTACGCCAACAGTTATCACAATAACAATGTCCACAGGCCAAACTAGTGATCCCCAATTCTTCAGCTACTGGTGCTACACAAACAGGACATATAAATGTATCTTTTTTTATTTTGGTCGAAACTAATTGTAATGTTTTCATTCTCGAAGTAGCAAAAAGCTTATCGGCATTTTCATCATACTTCCATAATACTTCTTGAACAGCCCATTTGTTTTCATAAAGTAACACTTTTGACATTGATGGTGTTACATGTATGCTGGTGCATAGTTGTTCAACAAGTTCATTTAACAATTTTTCAACTTCATCAACTGAGAGACATTGAACAGGGAAATATTCAGGATCAGGATTGTGTGGTGGACTCATAACATCACGATCTGTATTATAATAATCTTCATAATCATCTTGATCTGAATATTCCATATCTTCGTCATCATATTCAGACATGTTTTCTTAAGAATGTCTGAATTAAATATTTGTAAACCACTCAGTTATCTATAAAATAAATAAATTATAAACATTAAAAATTGTAAACAATAAACAAAATATTAATAAATTAACAACTAATTACTTAAAATAATAGATACTTAATACAAATTACTCATTATCTAATCAGTTGTTATTTTAATTTTGTATAGTTGAATATAGGTATATATGTTTAGGTAGGTATACAATATATATAGATATACCTAATTAAATTTAAAATACATACAGAAATTTAAAAATGTACATATTCATAGTATACTATACATTATCTTACATATATACTATGTGATTCTATTCTCATATTCAATTGAATTTAGGTAAGCGGCTGTCTGTAGTTATACTAGTACATATTATAGTTATAACCAGTGCCAGATCTAGGGGGAGGGGGGGCAAACTGGGACACACTGGTGCCGAAGAACTGGGGTCGACAAAATGTTCAGAATGGTTTATATAATGACGATAATGATTTAATTCACTGTCTGCAGCGATAATGTGCGTATAATAATAGTATAATATAATATAATAATTGTAGATCACCAACTACACCTAGTATAATATGATAGATCACCTGCTACACGAATGCCGTAACTTCTTATTAATACAATATTTTACAGAACGAATGCAGCTTAGTTCCCAAGCGATATTTTGAAATTTTTTTTCATCAAACTGTGTTTTTATATACAGAATGTATTAGTATTAAAAAAAAATTCGGTCGGACTTACTTTCGAAGTTATGGCAACTTAAAGTTATTTAATATCAACAAAAGCAATACATTTTACGCTGCATTTTTGTATCAAATCTGTGGTTTTTCAATAATACATAAAATATACCTAAGAGACATTTCATTCTCTAGGAATGCGTACTTTTTACATAAAATAACACTAAATTAATGCTTTGTATTTTTTTCCTGTAAAATAACATGGCTGGGAGACAGGGACCACGATCGCTCCGCTCGCTGTGGCCAGCTCTATTCGCTTTAATCGAAAATATCCCTCAATTTCCTGTGAAACATCACGTTCAGAAAGTAACAGGTTAAATTTAATACGGGTTAATTGTACTTATTTTGGCTACACCTACAAATCGGGCCGGGTTACTCGTTCGCTTCGCTCATTTGGACAGTTTAATTCGAAAATATCTCTTGATTTGCAGTGAAATTACCTGATTTTCTAACTAGCTTCATTTTTGAGATCTTGGTTATAAAAAGAAATAAAAATATTAAAAAAAAAAAAAACAGATTTGATATGGAAATGCAGCATAAAATGTGTTGTTTTTAAAGGTATAAAATAACTTTAAATTGCCATAATTTCGGAAGTAAGTCCGACCGACATTTTTCTAAAATACTTAAAACATTCTGTATATTAAAGCACACAGTTTAATTTCAAAATATTGCTTGGGAGTTAAACTGCATTTATGCCTATTTTACAAAAGACTCCAAGATGCCCTTAAAAATATTTGGTTCCTTAAATTTGGTAATACACAAGTGTTTCAATTCTGTATTTAACCTATATACAATAATTGTAACTTTAAATAAAGTACTACAATATATTTCTTACATTGCCCATTGGATAGATGGAGAAAACAATGTGTGTGCGTAGCATTATATTTTAAACATTTCAATAAATACACACACATTTCTATTTTTATTATGTTGTATTTTTATATCACATAAGAGTCAAAACAAAAAATAATTGTATTTACCTAGTACAAAACTCGACTACAACAAAAATAAATAGGTACCTAGGTATATCTAATGAGAATACATGGACATCATAGAAAAAGTCCTTGAAAATTATCTGTACCTACCTATACACTACACAAGTAATTAAGAATTAATACAGTTAGGTAAATCAAACATTCAACTTCAATAAAGTGTAGATCACACTATACTATTACTATGCATAATAAGCTTTATAACTCATAATTAACATTAATCATCACACAATTCGAATTGACAATAGTGCAATAATAATATTATTAGTATAAGTAAAATAATATACTCACAGTAATTATTATATGTAATATGAAGTAGTACAGTGTATGTTATATTAATATCGTATTAAAATAATCAGTTGTCACGTTAATCGAAAATATAAAAGTATACTATTGTAATCTTGAGATCTTACAAAATTCGCAGATATTCATGATAATTAGGTATATCTAGTTATTTTTTTTATGAAAAAATGAAATTGTTTAACTTGACAAAATTGTTCAACAAACTTATGGAGTATTTTTCCCGTACATTGTATGATCTTTTCAATGATTATATATTAATATTGTAAGTATTATGATCGTACAGTAAACACGGTAAACTATGGAATGATAAGATTGACTTCAAGCCCATAAACATTTGTAGGATAAAATTAAAATGAAAATAAATATAAAACTGATGGTTGTTATTAACTACTATCAGTGAACATAATATTAGGCAGTACTGCTCTTTGTTATCATATTATATCCCCTTAAATTACGCTGCCATTTTATTTCCTATACTTAAAAAAACGTCAGAGTGGGGGTATAGCTACAATAACCGGGTATAAAAGTATACCATGTTATAAACCTTGGTATTTAAATCAACACGAATTATAATTAATGATAGTGAATAAAGATAATTGATAAACACCATACCAAACACGTTTTAATGTTTTTGATTCGAGTCTAAAGTTGAAATTTCCATAATAACTACATCACAATTATTTCATTTTTATTTTTTATGATAATAATATTATTTTGTTGAAAGTTAAAATGAATAAAAGAAGTAAAAATGTACAAAAAAATAATCAAATGTTAACAAAAGAAGGAATTGGATTTGAATGGAATGTAACTTCTAATTATTTCAATAAAAACAACTGTGAATCTGACGAATCTGACAGAGTAAGGATATATATTATTATGTGTAATTTAAATTGCATCTCAATTAGGTACTACCAGGGCTGGACAAGATACTAAAGAATAAGTATCTATGAACATTACCTACCTATTTGAAAAAGATTTGGAAAAATATATATTATGTATTTTAAGTATATAAAAAGTACAAGATATTATAATAAAATAATGTAGGTAGTATATCATATAGGTACGTGTATCACAATAGTCAAGAAATATTGGTGCTCTGTATACCAATATAGTTTGACTACGGCACGGTAGTGGAAACTAATTTTAATAATAAAATAATTCTTCTTCTCCGTCACCCTCTTCCCCTCTTTCTTTTAACATATATTCCCTTTACTACTCTTACTGTCTTTGACTCTTCCCTCCTTAAAATAATTGTATCTTGTATCTGAGATACTGCCCAAACCTGGGTACTACTGTACTAAAAATAATTATAAGAAAACAAAATCAACTAGATAGTAGATACATATAGGTATATGAACAAAAATAAACAAACATTTGGCAAAAGCATTACAACCAATATCTAATGAATAAAAATGTATATTACAAACTATTCTGTTATTCTAGTACCTATATGAATTTAGGTCAAAAATCCAACTAATATATTTACTGTTAATTTCTAAATTCAACCGGTCCAATAATCAATATTCATATTTAGTAAAAAAAAAAATGCAAGTACTATGAAGTTTATGCATAATTTATATTGGATTTGTATCATTATTTGTTTGCACTAAACTATTTATTATTTGATTTTAAATTTATTATGTAATTTTAGGATGAAAGTAGTGAACCAAATAAAAAAAAAATACGTAAACTAAATGCAGCTCAACGGCGCGAAGAACAAAAACAAGAAGAATTAAGGCTTAGAAAAGTTGAAGAAGAATTAACTCAAATTGAAACAAATCCACAAAATGCCGATCATTTTGATCGACTAGTATTATCTAATCCTAACAGTTCATTTATTTGGATTAAATACATGGCTTGCCATTTACAAGTAATGATAGAAAAAAAAAATTAATTTATGTCATTTTGTTTTAATATTATGAATGTATTTATATTTTTTTGTTTAGGCTACTGAAGTAGAAAAAGCTAGAGCAGTAGCTAAAAGGGCATTGTCAACAATTGATACAAAAGAAGAACAAGATAAACTAAATGTTTGGACAGCGCTATTGAACTTAGAAAATCTATATGGAACTAAAGTAAAAATTCAATATACCTATTATGATAATTTTTAATTTAAATAGGGGTCTTTAAATTTAACAAGTATATATATAATATATATACATATATATCAAAATACACCTGATGCATATGAAATTTTATTATTATTAATTTTGTAATAATAATAATGTAATTAAAACTACATCCATTTTTAGACTTTTAGATGTTAGATCTTACATCTTGAGAATTAGGCTGAAAACATGGTTTCATACTTCATGAACTATGAAGACTACAATAGTCGTATACCTACATAAACCTTCATTTTTATATCTGAAAAAATTAGTATTTTTTCGATGTTTTATAGATATAAGTAATTTTTGTTTAATGTCAGTATTGTATTTTTTGTTTAATTTTAAATGTTGATTTTTTTTTAATTAAATATTAAAGGTTCTGTATTTTAATTTGGTATAAAATCTTAGCTAGCTTCAATCATTTTGAAAGTCCTAGTCCATGTAGTACAAAGATATTTTTGAATAACTCATGATTATACAACAAGTAATAAAAGTATTGTCATGAGATTATTTATAACCTATTGTAGAGCAAGTACCTATGGTCTATGGTGTTCTTTTAATAATTAAGAATTTTGAGTAATCATGTTAGGTACAATTTCATATACCTAACTAATTATAGTAAAAATAATTTTTTCTAGGAATCATTTAAACAAACAATGGACGAAGCATTGCGTTCAAATGACGAATATCAGATTTATATAAAAATATTGGATATGTTTGCAGAATCTAATAAATTAAAAGTATGATGTGGTACATGATTTTATTTAATACATAATATGTGTATAACTTTTATCTTATTTAGGAACTAGAAGATTTAATAACAAAAATTAATAGAAAATTCCGTGAATCTATTGATGCTTATCTACATTGTGCTACAGTTTACTTCAAACTAAATAAGTCTGGAAAAGCAAGATTTATTTTGCAAAAGGCTTTATCAAACCTTCCAAATAAATCACGTAAAATAAAATATTAAATAAAATAATAGAACTGATTGATGAGCTATTTGTCAAAAAGTTCTACTTATACTTTTTATTTTTATAACCTATCATATAAATTTTAAAAAATGTATACATATGTGAGCTATTATATTAGAATAAGCTAGTCATTTCCTGTTTAATTTTAGTAAATTATACGAGGGATATTTCCTGATGGGAATTTCTGCCAAGTGTGGGGGAATGGGAATTCTCAAGAATGATCTCAGGTCAATTGTTTAGCATGTCTTTACTAAGTAAAATCAAAATTTAAACGCTTCAACATCATTAAAAACAAAAATGAAAGAAATTTTCTTTTTGTATTAAATTGATTACTACACACTTTCTATATAATATACTAGTGTTTATAGTTTGTTCCAAACAAGATACCTAACTAGCAAAGTTTATAAGCCGAAACATTGCTGTTGTGATTGGTTTTGGGAACAATGTATTATTTCTTACAATGACCATCTAAATAATAATTATATATTTTATCATACTGCTATAGAGTTTTGTTACCCCATACTACAGTCGATGATAAAAAGTGATGGATGAAATAATATTCGACGGTAAACAATCAAAAATTATGTATTTTGGCCATTCGAGTATAAGTTATCTTATCTGGAATAGAGTATAATTAGTATTAAGTATTTTCATTTATATATATTCAAATACTCAATACTCATAAACTTTCAGTCTATTCAATAGATATCAATACATTTTTAATCGAATAAGGGCAATATTATATTTTTTTTTAGGCTTTTACGAGCCATTTAGACTCTTTGCCGCCAAAACTACTTCCTTCCATTGTTCTCTATCATATGCCTGCTCCCAGTCCACTCCAATTTCTTCTAATAATTCCTTGACGCTGTCTTTCCATCTTTTCCGCGGTCTTCCCCTTGGCCTCTTTCCCCTCGTCATATATGTCAATGCTCCTTTCAATATACTTCCATCGGCCCGCCACACATGGCCTGCCCATTCTATCCTTGTCCCTCTGGTGAATTGGACCACATCTTCTCTTTTG